>ML677031.1:11329945-11473813 GCA_007922155.1 Mesoclemmys tuberculata
ATCAGGGCCCAACCACCAAGTAAACTAACAGAGGCATTTGAATCAGGTCTTTTGGTTTGGCCCATGATAAAGGTAAGGGACCATCTGCTGAATCAGAATCGCTTTTAGTTTGGGCCAATTTCAGTGCACGGATGCAGGTATAGTTAATCCCTAGGCAGAGCCCTCTGTGTTGAATGGAAATCTCAAACCCCGTTATTATTAGTATTGATAATACCATAGTGCCAAGGAGCCTTGGTCCTGGACCAATACACCATTGTGCTAGTCATTGTACAAAAAGACTGTCCCTGTCCCAAAGGATTTATAATCTAAGACAAGAGGCAACAAGTGGATACAGACAAGTTGGGAGTATAGCTCCTTTCTTATTGTCAGAAGCTCAGGATAGAAAATGAGTGGGGAATGGGAAAGTCTAAGCAGACACGGATGGAAGTGCAATCATGATGTTGATGATATGGTGCTTAGCTGTGAGTTCTCCTCTAAGCCCTGGTTCCTGCTAGTGGGCAGAGGTAACTAGGCAGCAATATAGCAGTGCTTTCATCAACACAGGCCTACCTATGCCCTCTGTCTTGATCACCACTTTTTACCTTGTACTTACGTGCGCAACTTTCTATCCAAAAAGACTTGCCATATTAAAACCAGGTAAAGTTTAAAAGTTCTCCAATCATTAAACCTTACAGAGAACAAACGTTTGTTCCAGGTTGATATGTGTTAGAGCTCTCTGTTGAATGGATGTTTAAATCATCATGTTTACAACCTGTACTGTTGAACTCTGTGTGCTCACTGTGGTTAGCAGATAAATGATCCATATTAAAGCATGTGCAATTATCTCCCACTATAAACCTTAAAATCAGGGTGTTTATCTGCCTGAGCAAACATGTTCAGGGCATCTTGTTTGGCCGTGCTTGTTTTGAAAGGGCATCATTCACCCTTTGAATAGACAAGATTATGACTCTGCAATTGGTTGCCATTTTCTGAGAGCGAGCGAACAACTCGTCTCTCTTGGATTCACTCCAAGTAACTGTAATGGGTTTTGTTCCTCTTTGCAATACATCCATGTCTAGTTCACTGCCACCTGTGCCTCTGAACTTCCTTTTTATCCATTAGATGGATTTAAAAAAATACATATGTGTAAATGGTATGCTCAGGAATGTAAGGAACTGATCACTTTGGTTGAAGCAAGGACAGTATGAGGACTTGTTCTGCAAATTTCCTTACAGACCTTTCCCAAAATACTATAATTAAAGCAGGTAGAAGAAAGGAAAGTATACTTAATGGAAATGTTCAAAGGGAATGAAATTACATTTCATTCAAATGTTTTCAAGACACTTTTCCTTTTTTCTACCAAAAATTGAAATGAAATTTAAAATAAAATCATTTCTTTTTGGAAGGGAGAAAAATTACTTCTATTTTTTGAACATTTTTTACACTTGGGGTGGGATAGAATTGCAAAAAGTGATCGTGTGTGTGCACACACACAGGATTATCCCCACTGAAACAAAATTAATATTTTTGTCAAAATTTTTAATTTCTAAATTTTACATCAAAACATGAACATATTAGGTCAAAATGAAAAGAAAAATGTTGTGATTGAAAAACTATTTTCCTTTGAGGAAAAAAAATTGAAATTTTTTGACTGACTCTAACTATATTCCTCCAGCCTACCTGCCTTGCTAGTTCATTCTGCAGCTGTTCTGTGAAGTGAGCAAATGTCAATGAGGAACTCAATTGGCTCAGTTGAGCCAAGTAGCAAACTTTGAAGACCAAAAAATAATTAACAGCAATAAATATATTGCCACTTTGTGACCTCTGAAGGTTTTTACTCTGATCTTGAAAATGTCAGGCAACCTCCTCTACATAGTCCAAAGATCAGATCATCATACTGATCTGAATGAAATGTAAAGGGTTTCATAGTGTCAGGGTTTCAGCACAATATCAGGGATGAGCTCTCTTGCAGAAAATATGACACTTGCACTATTATACATGCTGTTCATAAAAGAACATAATTTCTTAGTACCTGGGGTTTTGAGTAACTTGTGCCTGGGCATTTTGCCATCTTAACAGATGGACACAAGAGTAAGTAGATATGACACTGTATACATACATCATGTAATGGTGCTGGGGTCAGGAAACCCAGCGGGGAATGTTCAGGCAGCAATCTGTCCTGAACTTCTGTTCTTCTGGTACTGAGTGCACCCCAACTTTCTAAAAATATAAAGTAGCTTTTTCAGCCATCTGTGGCATGCGGTTAGCCCTGTCTAATCAGGCAGAGTTATTTTAATGAAGTCTTTACCCCCTTGTCTGCATGTAAGGAGTCCCTATGGAACAGGACAAAACAAGCTAGAACCTTTACTACAGTTCACGCCAATATGTTTACAAGATATGCAAACCTGCTTCATGGACTGCTTTGGCTAAGAAGGATTTATTGTGCACAGGTCCCTTTTAACCACCAGGTGGCACAAGCTATGGACAATGTCAAATCTCCAGCCAAGATGTTTTAATGAGTAAAATGGGTAGCTATGCACACAAAAGAGAGCCATCGGGAGAATTCTGAAAATGTGATCTTGCAAAGGGAAATGAATAAACTCCAACACTCGGTTAGTGAAATGTTACAGGTTCACTTTTCTTTTTTTTTTTAAACTCAGCCTTTGATTTCTTTTTCTCCTAGCCCAACTCCTCATCTTAACTGGGTCAAAACTGTTGGAGATTTGCCCAAGGACAGAGCAGTGACAGAAAATTTTGGAAAGATTTTGAAGATAGAACAAGTATCTGCAGAAGATGAAGGAACTTACGAGTGCACAGCAAGCAATTCACTGGGGAGAGCAAAACATGAGTTTCAAGTTCACGTGGAAGGTGCCATGTATATTTTAATGGGTTTTAGATTTTTAATAATAAACAAAACGGGTGTCATAATCTCTGCTAATGTAAATCAGCATAATTCCACTGAAGTCTATGGAGCTACCCTAATATACACCAGCCAAGGATCTGGCCCTATGATTTTATATTTGCACTGTGTAGCATTCCCTTTCATGTAAAATTATTAATTTTTTTCACAAACCATGAAAAATTTTAGCATGGGAAGCAGAAATGGTAACATATGCAAAACAGCAATATAAAATATGAAGATATGCTTTAATCAAGTATAGGTTAATGGATTAAATTCTGTGGCTTGTATTATGCAGCATGTCAGACTAGTTAATCTAAAGTTCCCTTTTGGCCTTAAAATCTATGAAACTATGAGAGATGTAATTTATTTATTTTTTAAATATGGGAAATATAGCAATTTTGACCAGCTCTCTCACTCTTTATTAGAACATAACTCCCAATCTGTAGAGTAAGGTCTGTGTGATAAATCCAAAGCATCTTGCATGGAAAGGAGAAATTAGAAGAAACAATCTGGGCCTCAATAATGGGAACATAACAAAGTCATAGGGAGTAATCTCTCTGTTTTTAATTATATTTGCCACCATTTGAAATGTATCAGTGATTTCTCATTTAGATTACTGCAATTTCTTTGCCTCACTCCCCTCCAGATTGCTCAAAATACCATGGCTGAACAATCTTTTTTATTTCCTACCACTATGACACTCTGGTCTTTTCTCTGGCTTCTTCCACATTGTATTGAAACTTCTCAGCTTCACTTGCAGTATTCTGCAAACTGTACCATTTCTTCAGCAAAGGCTCCAAACGCCAGCTCCTGCCATCACAAATTGCTGTCTCCAGCCCTCCACTAAAATAATGTATTGTTGAAAAATTGCTCTATTAGTGTCACCCGGACCTACTCTGCATGGATCTCTTGCCCTCTAGTGGTGGGACCAGTTGAAGGTTTTTACGAATCTGCTACAGTGTTTGGCTAACCGACCTGAATCTTTCCACTCAGGGCCTAGATGCTCATGCTTTTAGATCAAGGTGTTTGGGGTTCTATGCACATGGCCAGTGACACCCAATCCCCTTCCTGCCCAGCGAATCATGTTACATGAGCATCACCATTTAGGTGTCTCAGTGTATTTTCTGGATTTACTTTAGGCTAAGATCACTGTCAACTCTTAACAAACCATAAGTAATAATAAAGCAATGCCTTCCTTTGCTTTTGCAAGGCAAATAATAATATGATAATAGCCTCTAAGTACACACATCAAGAATCAGGGTACCATTGTGTAAGGCACGGAGCATACTCAGGAGGAAAAGAAGGAAGCTCAAGAACAGATCTGTCAGGTGCAAACCAAGAACTAGAGGCTTGTGGCCCCTTTGAAGTTCCCTGACAACCTGTTTCTCTTGCAATCAGTGCTATGACAAGATGTACCATTTGGATGACACAGACAAATGGTGGCGGGTGGAGAACAAGGAAATAGTTAATGAAGCAAGCTATCTTACAATAAGCAGAAGTCTCAACTCACCGCATACTAGCCACTGGCAGCTGGTAATGCTTTGTAGGCGTCATGGCAGAGGTTCATTCTTATTATAGTGACTTGTATCATATCACATAACATATCACATTAGCACTCTTAGTTACTTCATTGTAACTGCTTGAAATCAATGGAGCATGCACTGGTTTGTCTGTGCATCTTCCTGTCCATTATTTTTTTTACTGGTAAAGGAAACTGCCAAACAAGCCAGTGTAATATCGTACAGCAGGCATCCCACAAACTGGGCGGGTTAGGTAACAATGCAAAATATTCCAATTATAAATCAAAAGTGGAAAACCATCTAGAGTTTAAAAAACAAACAAACAAACAAACAAAAAACCTGTAGTTACATAGAGGATGAGTAACAGAGTGAATTTGCAGATAAATGCCCCTTCTTCAGCATTAGTAGGGCAATCCAGCCTTAGGACAAGGCAGTGTGCAACTTTGTTGCTTCAGGAACAGAGTAGGAACCAGAGGGTGAAAGTCACAATGTGATTTCTGCTTCCCACTGCTACAGGTCAAAGTGGTGTGCACCATCCCCATTTCTGTTTCTTCTCCCTGTGTGCATTGGGAGGCTGAGGGGGTGGAGCCTGATCAGCAGGGGGAGTAGCAGCCTAGCAGTTTCACTTTCTGCCTCCATCCCTGTGAAAGCTCCAAAGATGTGGATAGCTCATGCAGGAGCATGGCGCACCGCAGTGCTCACAATTGCCCACACAGAGCAGAGCACAACATTTAGCGATGTCCATTACTCGATAGTGTTACTATTTCCGCCATGCTAATGTAGCTGCTGTTTTAGATAAGACATCTGAAATAGCTATGGAATGAAGATACTGAAACAACGTTTTTCACTTGCTGTGAGCAAAAAGACTCCCACTTTGCTGAGAGAAATGTGCTCATACACTATTAAGCCATCCACATCTGCCAGCTGCTCGATTTTAATCTTCACTTCCCCATCTCTCTTCACTCCTCCGTAGGCAGGACACCAAAGGATGAACGCTGCATTTTTCCATTAACGATGGAGCAGCGTTTTGTCATGTTATATAACTGATCCTGTCCTGTCATTTGTCTCATTTTGTATAATATTTATTTTTATTCCTGAAAGTGGGGAGGAATGGGACACCTGGACATGGGGAGTTTTCAAATGTTCTTATCATGGAAGTTGCTGACTCTTAGAAATCATTCCAGATGGTACGGAATGTCTCTATGGTAGCTGAATATTTTAACAATCTGGTCATGGTTTTCTTGACTGTAGAAATTGTGGGAGCTTTGAAAAGTAAAATACATGGGAAATAACATTAATTAAGTCATTCAGTATGTTGACCACAAATCTTTGCAGGGAAAAAAGCTTTGTGACGAATTATTGTTTCTGTTCATTAACCAGCAAGTCCCCAAAAATTTAAAACCACTATTGCCATGTAAAGAGAGTTTGTATGAGAGCTATTAAACCTCTCTCCCCTGCATATAACTAATGCAGGTTGATGCCACTAGTAGGAATTCCATCTATTAGAAGTCTCCTCCCATGCAACATGTCAGAGCACAACTGAGACCAAATATTCTCCTTTTCTAGAGTTTCAAACCAGTAAATGTCACTAACATGCATCATAGAGCCATATATGCAGTCTCGTTCTCTCTCTGCACAGAGTCAGATCTTCAGCTGGTGTCAATGAGTGTAGCTCTGTTGGCTTCAATGGAGTTACACCACTTTATAGGATCTGGGGATCTGACAGCTTTTCTCAAAAATGTGTATAGGGAGAGAAAATTAATCAAGTAAGAAAAATTACACTCCATGCCATTAACTACCACTACTATTCTGCCCATTCTCTCTCCTATTGCTGTAGGAGCTAGCTATCATTTCCACATTGTGTCACACCTGCAGTTCTTCTTGCTGATACTTAAACATGTCGAAACAAAACCCCAATCTTCATAGCAGCATTCTAAGCGATGGTATTTGCAATGCAGCCCATTGACAGCCCTACAATACTTCAAGGGCCAAGATTCAGGCAATTATGACAAAGCATATGAAAATGTTCAGCCAGCAAATTGTTTGACTGCTTGAACATTTTAATCTCTCTTTTTGAAAAGAGATGTAGTCTGGAACATTGGAATGGGGACAAAAAAGTCTGTTGTTGCTATTAGAACAAAGGTAGGTTCTTTTTCTTTTTTTTTTTAAAGTCATGACTTCAAACACTATTATTTATTGAATATAATCCCCCCCAAACTTAAAATGATGATAAACTTTGAAGCTTTTAACTAGTACAGGCCTGGCATCATAACCTTGGTTGGGCTGCCTAGGCTTTATTGTACTACTAATAATAATTGATAATAAGATCATCATTTTCCAAGAAAGACACACACCAACTGTAATCACAACTCCCAAATACACAGCCCTGTTAAGAGGGGTGAATGGCCCATGAAGGTGGTTGCCTTTACTCATCTTGCTCACACAAATAGACAACTTGCTGGCATAAAAGTGGGGTTTTGTAGGTGCAAGGGATACATGTTCGTATTTTGATGCTGTATCCATTGCATTTTATATATTAATAAGCAGCACAGCACCTCTTCCTAGTAGAGAAGGGATTCTCTAGTGTGTTTATGATGTGGACTATATTTTAATACTGAAACCATCTAATGGATACCTGTAGATTCACATCAGTGATGCAATTCTAGCAGTTTCTTACAGCTGGTCTGTGCAAGAGACAGAGCTTTGGCAGGTTCCATATTGTGGAACAAACTCCCATAAGAACCAAAGACCATCACAGACCTTCCCATCTTCTGCTCCAAGTGCTTTGACCTTCTCTATTGTGAACACATAGCAGTGTTTACATATTTAAGAAAGAGAAGGAAAACCCTACCAAAACAAACACTACACTACACACTCAATACTTCTCTGAGGCAGAGGATGAGAACACAAACCACAAATGATATGAATCGTGTCTCTGAATGCACTACTGGAAGGGGCTCAGATGCTACAGTGATGTAAGTAGGATAAAAACCTGGATAGGATAGAAGAATAGAATAGAATTTTAGATAAGCATGAACTTCTTGTTTTTCACTTTAGTTCCTTAGCTGTTGAATAATTACTGCTCCCATGAAAATACTCCACAATACAAAACGAGTTATTCTTTATGGGAGATCTCATAGAAATGATCCACTGGTTCACACCAGAATCAATTATAATATGTTCATGTAAATACGAGCTGTGGTTCTGGTTCCAACATATCTAGACTTGGAAGGGTTAGATTTTTTAATTCGTAAATGTTAGTAAACCTTGATTTCACCATACACACTCAAATCAACAAAACCATATTTCCATGGATGATAATCTAAATTTACAGATTGGCAAAGTAAGGAAAATGCTGCTTGGAAACTTATTTTAGTTTGATTTAGGGATGTTTTCTTTATATATTTTGACATGTGATGTTAACCATTAGTATGTTATTGGATATAAATATTTAACACTTTGAATCTCAACGTTTACTGCCCTTAAATAATTATTGTCTGACCCATTTCCACAATTTCCTACAACTATGAAATTTTAAATTGTTTAAAAGGCTTAAAACCCATAATTTTGCATGGCTGTGAAAATTTAATTAAATACAAATAAAAATGCTTAAAATTAACATTGAGATTATCTGTCAAAATTATAAAAGAATAAAAATTGAATTCAGCCTGACTTAAATATGAGATAGTGAAGGTAGGTAAGACAAGGTAGGTCAAATTCTGTTGGTGGAAGCACAAGCTTTTGAGCTTCACAGAGCTCTTCCCTCAGTGAGAGGAAGGTAACCAGAATATCTAAGATAAATACAAATAGAGATCGACTGTTAAGCATAAAAAATTCACACACACTATAGGAGGCCATTTGTACCCTCCACCAACAGAAGTTGGTCCAATAAAGATATTACCTCACCTACCCTCTCTCTCTCATATTATGGGACTTATTTGGCTACAACAATACAGCCTAAATATGCTATACTGATAATATTTGGAGATATATTAGTAGGAGACAGTGCTTTTAATCTTCAAAATCTTTTACAAACATTTACTAATTAACTCTCAGGCCTCCATGCATTATCCCATTTTTTTCATATGGCAAAATGGACTTGCCCAAGGCCAGAGATAGAGGCAGTGCCAGACCTGGGATTAGAAATCAGAAGATAGTAGATTTGAGACCAGACAGGTGCATGTCAAAAGTTTCATGAGGATTTGTGTAAACACTTTCTACACTTTCAAATTGTCTGTTCACCTCTCTCCCTTAAGTTTGTATTTTTTGACTGAGGTTCAAACTCCTGCTGTGCTTATGAATAACATATAGTGGTTGCAAGAATTACTTCTGCAGGATAATTTAGTGTTTATTTCCTGTTCTAAGAACAAGGAAATATGGCAGTATAGCATGGTATGTCTGGCACCACCATGTGGGCAACTTTTAGTACTGTTGACTTTTCAGTGGTGACTGCTCTATCTTGACTATAGGGCCTGATCCAATAGAAAGATTTCTGTTTACTTCATTGACTTATGGGTCAGGCCCCTGGGATCTTGACTCTACCTTGACTTTAGCAAAGCTTTTGATACAGTCTCCCACAGTATTCTTACCAGCAAGTTAAAGAAGTATGGATTGGACTATAAAATGGATTGAGAGCTGGCTAGATCATCAAGCTCAACAGGTAGTGATCTATGGCTCCATGTCTAGCTGGAAGCCAGTCACAAGCAGAGTGCCCCAGGGTTTGGTCCTGGGGCCAGTTTTGTTCAACATCTTCATTAATGATCTGGAGGATGGGGTAGATTGCACCCTCAGCAAGTTTGCAGATGACACTAAGATACCCTGGAAGGTAGGAATAGGATGCAGAGTGACCTAGACAAATTGGAGGATTGGGCCAAAAGAAATCTGACGAGGTTCAACAAGAACAAGTGTAGAGTCCTACACTTAGGACAGAAGAATCCCATGCACAGCTACAGACTGGGGACCGACGAGCTAGGCAGCAGTTCTGCAGAAAAGGACCTGGGGGTTACAGTGGATAAGAAGATGGATATGAGTCAGCAGTGTGTCCTGGTTGCGAAGAAGACTAATAGCATATTGGGCTGCATTAGTAGGAACATTGCCAGCAGATCGTGAGATGTGATTAATCCCCTCTATTTGGCATTGGTGAGGCCACATTTGGAGTATTGTGTCCAGTTTTGGCCCCCTCCGACTACAAAAAAGATGTGGACAAGTTAGAGAGAGTCCAGCAGAGGGCTACAAAAATAATTAGGGGGCTGGAGCAGATGACTTATGAGGAGAGGCTGAGGGAACTAGGCTTGGTTAGTCTGCAGAAGAGAAGAATGAGGGGGGATTTGATAGCAGCCTTTAGCTACCTTAAATGGGGTTCCAGGGAGGATGGAGGTAGGCTGTTCTGAAAGGTAGTAGATGACAGAACAAGGAGCAATGGTCTCAAGTTGCAGTGGGGGAGGTCTCGGTTGGATATTAGGAAAATGTTTTTTACTAGGAGGGTAGTGAAGCATTGGAATGGGTTACCTAGGGAGGTGGTGGAATCTCCATCTTTAGAGGTCTTTAAGTTGCAGCTTGACAAAGCCCTGGATGGGATGATTTAGCTGAGGTTAGTCCTGCTTTGAGCAGGGGGTTGAACTAGATGACCTCCTGAGATCCCTTCCAACTCTAATCTTCTATGATTCTGTGATCCTAGTTGTCTGACTATTGGGAGGAATATGCAAAGTGTTAAAAAGCACAGAAAACCGCTCTAGCCCATACAAAGAGATAAGCCTCTGCATTCCCTGAGTCTGCAAAATATTTTTAACACTGCAGATCCATCGGAGAGGAAAGTACAGCTGCCACTGAAATCAATGGAAGTCACATGGTCACGTCCAAGGGGAAGATTTGGATTGAATAGACACTTCACATTTGGTTGCATTGCTTAAATGTCTGTGCTTCATTTCAGAATCAACAGTTCATATTTGAGGGTCTTTCTGAAAATATCAAGCCAAGCAACCTTGCCGTTTTCACCAGCCTAAACATTTAGCTTTACACTTAAAGCTGGGTGTTTTCACTCAGACACTGTCCGCTTCCCACAGCCTCTCCTTGGCATTTAATTCTTACAAACTGTCTGAAAAATGTAGAATGAGATACGTATTATTTTAATTTCCCTGGTAGAATCAAATCAAAATAAAATAAGGTGATATATTTATCTTTTAAGAGAGAACCTGCTTTGCAATAGTTGACCGAGTGTGCCATCTGCTGGAAGAAATTAATGACGGCAGCATCTTCAAGCACTGTTATTCCTTCTAGTTATAGGGTCTTCTGAAATGTTGTTTTCCTTCTTAACAGAACCTCCTCGATGGATAAAGAAGCCGGAAAGTGGTGTCTACAGCATAGGGTCAACTGCTTTGTTATTGTGCGAAGTTATTGGCAACCCTGACCCAACAATAAAGTGGAAACTTAATGGGATGCCTATTGATAGTAAGTACAGAGTACAAAATAGTTTTTTCTGACAGCTGGACAAGATTAGTATATACTGTATGCCCAATGCAAAAGTGGTACCTGGATCAAAATGTATCATATGATAACTGATGTGTCTGGTTTAGCCAAAGCAAATACTTCACAGTGATAACTAATGGAGTACAATTAAAGCAACAATATATGGAAGCTATAACTGCATTGACCCCTGTAATTTAAAACCTATGGCCAGTCAGTGTATTTTTCTCATCTTTAGGAACTTGCATCGGACTTTTATAATATTGGTGCCCTACTAGGACTCATTGACTCACTCTGTGATCTTGCGCAGAGATACATCAAAATGTAGCTGAAGAGTAAAGGCTCTGCTCCCTCCTACTTCTGCCCTGGCACTGTGGGGAAGGGCTAGGCCATCTCTCTCTCTCTGTCACAGACACATCTGAACCAGCCAGCACAGCCGTATATTGAACCCCTTCTAATTAATTTTAGCTAAGAAAATAAGAATTCTTCCTGGGGTCCCAATCTGCGTTGGCCCCTCCATTCCCACTCCAAGGCACTTAGGGCACTTTCTAGCCCATCATATTGTATATAGCTGTAAAGAACATAGAGTATGGCTGAAATGCAAAGTTGCTTAGGAGATCTGGACACACAATTTCCATTCTTTTTATTGAGAACTGGGTAGTTGTATGCCCTAGGTGCTTTTGAATATCTGCACATACATATACAAAATATAATCCACGTTATTTCTGTCACAGGTAAAATGTGTCTGTAGATGAACATTTTTTTACTGCAAGCCAAACTATCCAAGACACTTATTTTTCTTCATGAGAATGCTGACGTGTGCAATGCTTTACAGAAGCTTTCTAGCACTGGGAAACTATTATCTTAATACTGAATATGCAACCTGGCCTTTTGGCTTGCATCTGAAATGGGAGCAGTTCAGAAATGCTCTGTGAACTCATAAAAGTAATAATCATTCCTCATCCTATTGACGTGGTTTGATTCCTTTCAGAAATAAACTATAGGGGGAGAGTCTCTGCTGGGGAGATCAGCATTACCAACCTACAAGTGCAGGACAGCGCAGTGTATCAGTGTGAGGCAACAAACAAGCATGGCACCATCCTTGCTACTGCCAATGTGAATGTTTTAAGTAAGTACTCCTACACCATTAGACTGTTTACGGAAAGGATGCTGCCAAGGGGCCCAATCCTGCTAACTCATCACTTCTTAAGGATAAATCATAAGCATAAAGGTTTGCATGATCAGGCCCACAGTTGTTAATGGTTTGGTTTTACCTAAGCTGGCAGTTGTTTGATGGCTTTCGTCGTTAACATCAGGATTCTGACAAGTTCATTGTAACTTTGCATTGGTCCAAAATTTGAAAAGATGCTATTTATTATGCAATCTGATGCAAGGAGCCTTGTATCACATGTATGATATTATGTGCTTGGTGTAATCACACAATGACTTGGGTGTGTACTCTATTTTAAGAATTGTGCCTAGCTCAAAGGCTTCTATTAAATAAAACAATAACTGATTGTTGAGGTGAGACCGATAGTGGGAACCTGGATTGTGCCCTTACCTGTACAATTATATTATTATATAGACCATTAATCTGGAGCTGCAGTTTTTATTATCAATTTGCTATTTTAAGAAACAACCATAATGCTGGGAATTGCCTCAGTGGAAGAGGTCCCCCAGAGGCGGCAGAACCCGTGTAGTTTTCTCATCCAGACCAAGATGTCTGTAGCATTCAGCCCCGTCGAGTCATAGAACCAACCTCCTTTTGTCTTTCACAGCAGCCTTTCTTGTTGTGTTTACACCGTGGAGCTTGAGGGGGAAGCCATGGACTAACTAGAGAGAAGGAGCACAGTATAAAAAGAGAGTATAGCAGAGAATTTCCCATTAAGTAGATACACCAGCCATTGACCTTTATGAGCTAGTGGCAGTAACTGTCAAAGCATCTGAGCTTAGTTGTACAGAGCAGTGGGAGGATGGCTATATGGTCCAGAGATGGAATGATTCTTCTTCGACTGATGGTCCCAACTGTATTACACTGAGGGTTACATGCATGTGCCATGTTCCCGGAGCTGGAGAGTTCACGGTAGTAGTGTCTGTCAGTCTGTGCATGTGCCCTTGCATCGCCTCGTGGTTTCGCTCAAGATGATAAAGGGTGGGATGGATTGCCTGCATCTTCAGTACCTTCTCACCATTGCATGGTCTGAGTTGGAGCTTTTGGTTTTCTCTTGTCTTTGTGACACACTTGATTGTTTCATTCTGGCCTCACCTGTTCTGGTTTCCTCTGCTTCTCCACATGTTGAAACATCCCTCACTTCTGCTCCTGACATTTCTGGAAGTGATTTACACAACACAACAGCAGGCTCAGACTCCTCGATCCAGACAATTCACCCGCCAGACAGGTTTTTGGATGGACACCTCTGCTAGCACAAGAATGTTTGTTGGCAGTGAGAGATGTCCTCTCCAGTACAAGGAAGGAGTCCACAAGATGATCCTACTGAGCTTAAATGTTCAAGTTTCACCTTCTGAGCCCAACAGAAAGGTCTTGCCTCTGAGGCTGTAGGCATCCCAATGCTCTTGGACTATTTCCTCTATTTGGAGGCCTCTGGACTTGCTCTCAACTCATCAGGATACACACTGTGGCTATTAGTGCTTTCCACCCTCTGGTGAAGGGACATTTGGTTTTTACCCAGCCTTTGACTGCCTGATTCTGCAAGGGCCTTTTACATAAATACCCACCCATTCAGCCTCTCGCTTCTCAGTGGGACCTCAGCCTAGTTCTCTCTAATGAATTATCCCTTTGAACCCCTGGCCTCCTACTCCCTTTCCCTTCTGTCCATGAAGGTTGCCTTTCTAGCGGCGATCACTTCTGCAAGAAGGATTGACAAACTGGGAGCCATGATGGCAAACCCTGTTTTCATCACGTTTCATAAGGATAAAGTTTCACTGAGCTGGCATCCCAAATTTCTACCAAAAGTGGTTTCCCAAGTCCACCTCAACCAACCCATACATCTGCCAACTTTCTCTCCCAAACCACATGCCTCAAATGACGAATGTTCCTCGATGTTTGTAGGGCCCTAGCCTTTTTTACCTACAAAGGAGGAAGCTCTTCCAGAAATCTCCTAGACTATTCATTACCATAGTGTAGAGAATTAAGGACAGGCCATTTCCCCCCAGATAATCACAAAGTGGGTCTCACGGTGCATTATACTCTGCTATCAACTATTAGGATGGTCCTCACTGGATGGGATATGGACCTATTTCATGAGAGCACAGACATCAACTACCACTGCACTCCATGACATTCCCCTTGTGAACATATAGAAGGCAGCCATGTGGAGTTCAGTGCACACCTTCTCTGATCATTATGCTCTAGTGCATGGTTCTGCAACTGATGTCTTGTTCAGCGCAGTGGTCCTCTGTTCCAAGGGTCCATCATTGTCCTCGCACCCTCCTTCTAGCTAGGTGCTGTTTGTTATTCCACTGAGGGTGGAATAACATAGGGACCATCACTTGAAGAAGAAGGGAAAGTTATTTACCTATAACTGGAGGTTCTTCAAGATGTGTGGTCCCTATCTGTACTCCGATCCTACCCTCCTTCCCCTCTGCTGCCGATCTGGTAAGTCTGCAGTGGAGAGGGAACTGAAGATGTGGTAGGTCTGCCCCACCCCTTGTCACTCTGGGTGAAACCTCAAGGCAATTGAAGGATGTATGCACAGACCAATGGATATTACTACTTTGAAAAGCTCTGTCTCTGAGTGCATGGTGCATGCACATAACTTGTAGTGGAATAGAGATAGGGACCATACATCTCAAAGACCTCCAGTTACAGGTAGGCAACCTCCCCTTCTCCATTGTGCAATTCCCTCTTGCACCAGCCCAGTTACTGGAAATCATCGTGGGGCTGCAAGGGGAGGGACTGGAAAGAGTATCTGAGAAAAAATGTGTTTGCTTCTAACTCCAAAGCATAACATAGATGATTCACTTTCTGTTTTGCAGATATTGCTCCATTAGTGCTAACATCAGACGGTGAAGACTATGCCACAGTTGTTAGTTACAATGCTTTTCTGCACTGTCAAGTTTTTGCTTCACCTCCTGCAATCATTATTTGGTAAGCCACTGATAACTGTTTGCCGGCTGCTCATTTTAAATGGCTGGTTGTATATTAAGCATGCTATCTGGCTATACAAACACATTGAAACTTTTCACAGCCATCCTGTTTGAGTTAAATTGAATAATGAATAATTAATAAGATAATGTCAGTATGATGGATTTAAACAAGCCTTTTATCCAAGGATCTCAAAGCACTCTGCTGTACAAAGTTTCTCAAACCTCTGTTTGAGAAAGATATTGTAGAATCCAATAGACTGGTAAACTGAGAGATGATGTGGCTAAAGTGACTTGCTCAGAGCTATTCAGCCACTCAGGAGCATAGCTGAGAACAAGACCAAGAAGTTTTTGTGTTAATCCTTTGCAATAACTGCTAGACCTAACTTTCTCTCATGCGAAAGTCTGGTTCCAAGACTCTTGAAAATAATTGGTAATCATTATTCTTCTGTTAGGATAAGGGATGACAGCACAATACCACTCGAAGGTCAGCGTTACACTGTATATGAAAATGGAACCTTGGAGATCAAAGAGGCAAAGAAGGAAGATTCTGGGTCGTACACTTGTTGGGTGACAAATTCAGTTGGAAAAAGTGCAATCACTGCCAATCTGGGTATCAGAGGTAACTCCTCATTTTATGAATAGACACATCTTTGAAACACGTAAAGGCTTTAGAGAAAATGTATTCCAAAACAGAGGTATATTCTGCTTCTTGTAATTGCTTGAAAAATTATCACATGATTTATGGACAATACTTGATTCAGAAGGACCCAGACCAGCAAAAGAAGCAGCATCACATATGGATGATGCAAGGAACAACTATGCAAGGTTCAGTGCAAGATATTTGCAAGAATCAGCCTGAGGTATTCACTCTTGCATACTTTGTGCATGATCCTTCCCCCATGAATGGGTGATTTTCACATTGTCCTGGACTTTGCAAAAAGAATGACAAGACACAAGGAATGTGGTTTAACTAGGTCACAGCTTTATTAATGAACATCTGGCAATAACTTGTCCAGTGCAGATCAAACTTCCTTCCTTCTGTAATCCATAACACCTGGGGGAGGACTGCCCTCAGCCAATCCCCTTCCACACCATTATCCTTGTCCTAGCAGCATTGCTGTGACCCCACCACCTCCCACTCTTTTGAGAGTTGAGCGCATGTGAATTGGACCATTGATCTACCAGACATTAGGAATCTCCCACTCCATTCCCCACTTCTTTAGTGGTCAGTCTTCTCCTAACTCCACTATCAATTCCGATCAAAGAGTGAATGAGTACTTGCCCTGGGCACCCGCTGAGTTGCAGCAACATGAATGATACCCTTGATACACCCTCAGATTAGAGCAGGATCCAAATTTTGGGGCCTTGCTGTGGGCATCATGCTGGAAGCCTTTTTAAGGTTAGGAGGGAATTTTTTCCGTATTCCCATATGGGCCTGAGCAGTGTGTGTGTGCGGGGGTGGAGGGCCAGGGTGTTTCACTTCCTCTCAGCAGCCCAGAGACTCAGTGGTTGCGCTGGGTTTGTAATGCTTGGCTTTTGGGATAATTATAGCATTCCAGTAATGTGTGTGACCTTCAAATTACTGATATATTCTCAGCTTTAACTCCATTTTTACACTGTTTTGTTGTGTTGGTGGTGGTTTTTTTGGTCTTGAAATGGATGATGAGATTGGACAGGTACAGTTGAGAACATTATCTAAAATCAATTAATTACACATGTTACAGAGGTTTTAGTGTAGCCTGCAGAACTGCTAATGATGCATGAGTTGGAAAGACCCCAGTTTGACCCACAGAGCCAAAGATGAATTTGCAGGATTGTAGTTAGGGGGTGAAAAAACAAAACAAAAACCCTTCCTTTTACTTGTCAGCTGGACACATTTGTTTAGAAATTAGTAAGACTGTAAACATGGAAACATGCAATGAAATTTTAAAAACGCTACTTTTCACTATATGTAGCCAATTGCTTTTTGTTACTTATTCTTCTGTTTCTTCATTCAGATTGATTTTAAAATAACAAATTTGATTGTGACATTTTTTCCCCATTTGACTTTAATTAGCTTGTAATTTTCTCTGGGTCATTGCCAAAGTCTATTTGAAATGGCATTGGGCATAGAAGTCATAGTCAAGTTCTTCTATCTCATTTGTTTCTTCATGTACCATAACAGACCATTAGCTAGGATGTTCACCTGTGATATTTTCCTATAAACTTTTGATTGGCTGTATGATCTTCTTTGATATGAATTAAACTAAAATAAAAATGCTTTTAAAGTAAACTAAATGCTACCACAACTCAAAATAAAAAATATTCCATCTTAATTTGACTAGTATGTAGAAAAAATTACAGTATATTGTTCCTTTGATTTTCTTCATTTGAATTTCTTGGTGAAAATGTGGCACAATTGCCTGTATACTGCTAATCAGAATGTTTCTGTGATTAACCAGATGCTACAAAACTTCTTGTAACTCCTGAGAACCCACAAGTGTTGAAATCACATTCCATTTTATTGAAATGTCAATCTGAATATGACTCACACTTGAAACAGAGTTTTAAATTATCCTGGAGGAAAGATGGAGATGAGCTGCAAATCAACAGCACAGAAGATAGCAGGTAATCTTGAAAAAAAGCATCTCTTCTTGTTTTGACTCTGAAACAATACTGTGTTATGTGTAGCATGGTTAATTTTGTTTCCCAGGAATAGGATTTTTTTTATAGCTTTAAATCAAATCTGTGAGTCTCACAGCTGATCATGCAGCACACATTTTTGTGAATGCACCTGTGTTCTTTCAAATATTTGAAGCTTTGATTTTTTTGAACCAAGACACCATGGTAGGCCTATATTTACTTGCTGTGCTGTGATACCGCATGTCTCATTAGGCAGGTACACTGCACAATGAAGTACCAAAGTTGGCTGCCTGTGCTTAAACCAAGGGTGAAATGCTGGATCCACTGAATCCAAGAGGAGTTTTATCACTGATATCAGTGATGCCAGCATTTCATCCCACTTGGGTGCCAAATGCACAGGAAGAGCTAAAACCTTGAGTTAAATAATACACATTAAAAGCTGTGTGCTTCTGCGTGGGTATGCTCTAAGCATATGAATGAGTGCAATCAGGGCTGAATTTTGCTCCCCTTATAGCTTTGCCATTGAATTTAATAGGACTAGGTTTGGGCCCTTTATACTCTCTAAGGATCCAACGTTGGGCTCTAAATTGCTACAAAATAAAAATCATATTCTAAAGTACAGTGTATAAATATATCTGCAACTAAGACACAATGTTAAATAATAGACATAACCTGCCACTGTAGTATTCCAAATGTGTTGTCAAAGGCGTGCGTGAACATGCGTTCGGGGTGGGGAGGAAGGAATGTCTATCAGTAATATGCTTTACTTCCAATTCTCTCTCTCAGGCTTATGTAATTTCTTTTCTGCCCCAAAGGATAATTACTGAAATGGATACATTGTTCATATCAAGTGTGACATTAGAGGATCAAGGTGTATACACCTGTGTGGCTAGTACATCTCTGGATAGTGTCACAGCTGAAACACAATTAATTATCCTTGGTAAGTAATTTTTTTCCCCTTGGTTTGCAGGCAACATCCAAAAATTTAAACAATGTAGTGATGCTGGCTAGTTTTTCTGCACCCTCAGTTCAATTTATAGAACATCAGTGGCCTGATTTTCAGATATGCAGAGCACCTGCAGCATCTATTAGCTTCAGTTAGTGTTATGCTTTCTCAGCATCTCTGAAAACGGGGCCTCAAAGGCCCAATATTTGATATAACAACATATAATAATGTCCTTGTTGAGATATTCAAGACCAGGCAGTGCCATTCATCATTTTCTCTTGTGCAAGAAGCAATTACACCAGCTATAGGAGCAATTGAAGCCTGGAAGCTGTAGTTGCATCGGTGAAAGAGTTCTGCTGTCACTTTGAAGTCTCAGTGGGAGGATTCCTTCACCTCAGCTTCCACAGAGATTTCCAGCATGCAGCCCAGCCACTTAGACTGTGTTGGTTCCAGAATATGGTCCTACAGAGGCCACCTACAAGAACTTGCCAGTTTTGACATAGATATATACATGTCTACTTTGCTATTTGAATAAATCCTAGGCACCCCTTCAGTTATGGTTGGCAATACTTTTCTGAAAATATAATGAGCCAGATTTATTTTGTTATAGGTATTTATATGTCCCCTACTACCATAGTATCTGAGTGCCTTACAATTTTTAGTTGTTTTTTAATTGTTTTAATTAAAACAATCTGTATAATTCCTATATCACATAGATTAAAGTGATTCCACGAGATGGAACCATTTCCACTGTGAGGTTTGAAGAAAATGTTCATAATGAACATAGTTTTATTTTTAACATGAATTTTTGGATCTGTTTGCTGAGTTTCTTTGGATTTCAATATTATTTAACGAAATGAACTGTGAGACAGCAAGGACAGACAGTAGCAGGAGGGTCATACTATTTGATTCTGAGACACGGGCAGGCACGAGCCCACCTACTGCTAAAGCCCCTTCCCCAGCCTTAGGGGAGGAGTCAACGGGCCAGGGACTCAACTGATTTCAGGGGACAACTAATGAAAAAACAGGAATGAGCATGGGGGTCAAAGGGTCATACGGAGGAAACCAGAAGGGGACCGAGCAGAGAACAGCTCCCACTGAAGATGTCTAGGAAGCCAGCAGATGCTGCCAAGAGGAGCTCTGCCTGGATGTGTGAACAGATAGAGGAACGGAAATAGGCCCCACAGTCGCAGAGCACCCCTCTAGCCAACATCTCCCTGGTCTTATAGATGGCCAGTTTGGCCAGGGCTAGGAGGATGAGTAGGTCCCTTGACTTTGTGGGACCATGGATGGGGCAGGAGGGTCATAAAAGGGAGATATATAAGCCCCAGAATGGTCAGGGTTTTGTTCTTGTTGACTGAGCAGGGGTTACTACAGGTTAATTAGGAGCACCTGAGGCCAATTAAGGCCCAGAAAGAGTCCTGATGAAAGAAACAGCACCCTGCTCCAGCCCAATGGGGAGAGAGTAAGGAGAGCTGGCAGTAGTATGTGAGGAGTGTTACAGTCAACTAGAGGAACCAGAGAAGAGCCATGAGAAAGGTACGAGAGATCAGAGATGGGGAAATAGTCCAGGGGGAAGACGTTCAACTGCAAGCAGTGTGAGGAGTGCATAGCTGCTATTCATAAGGCCCCGGCTGGGCCTCGAAGAAGAAGGTAGGCCAAGGTCCCTACTCTCTCCCTAATCACTGTGCACTACAGAGCCACCGATGCCCAGAAACAGGGGCAACAGGCGGTGCCCTGACCCACCACACAAGAGAAAAGTGCGGGACCCACCACAGTGAAGCAGTCAATTTGCCACAAAACATACCACAGTACTGATGCAGTGAGAAACTGCTTTTTTTCATCTGGCCAGATACATTTCATTTCCTAAACTAATTCCATAAAATGGACAGCAAAATTGACAAAGCAAGTCTCAATAACTGATGAAGATAAACATCTGTCAGTCTGAATGTTCCTGTATTAAAAGCATTCACCGTAAGATAGGAATTTCTACAAATATATGTTGTCCCAAACCATACATCATCTTTATTGCCTCTTATAAATTTATTGAGAAACACAAGGTCATTCTGAAAAAAGGTCTGTCCTCCCATGCTCTTGTCCTGCTCTGCTGCTGACTTATCCATCTCGGTATGTGCTGAATTAAAACTTTACAAGCCAGATTCTAAACTCTTATATAGAGAGACTTTGGTATGTATCTCTGAAAATTAACTTTGGCACAGACAGTGCATATGATGGTTCTGTAACTGGGGCTGGAATGAGCTTGTTGAGGGCTTAAAATTCATCATCTTCATGGCCACATGTTGAGAGATCTAGACAGGTTCTTACACCACACCCACCACCATGACATCTGAGCACCCAACTGGCTTTTGTCCCAGCCTGTTGAGAAATGGGTGATGAACTTTCTGCTCCCACTCACATAATATAGTGCTAGACAGGGAATCCACCAGGGATAATGAATGTTCTCCTCTCACTAACATGGTAGGGGTTTAATATCTGGTGGAGTTCACTCCTCTTCTCCCATTAGACCACAGAAAATCCAAGTGAAGAAAATGCAGATTTCTGTTAAAATCAGCACTGAGATACATTAATTGTTATATAGACTGTATGTTGATTAAGAAAAAAGAAATCTATTGTACTAGATATTACAAGAGTACATGGAGATCTCCCTGAAAATGAGCATAGGACTTATAATGAAGACCGTAAAATCAGAGGATTTACTTTGTGTTTGTATAATAAGGATGGGATTTTAAAAAGCGATGTTGGCCTAACCATGTCCTCACTGAAGTCATTGTGAGTTTTACTATTGACTTCAGCTGGAAGCGTTAGGCCAATGCATAGCACTGTTGAAATCCCACCCTGATTCAGATAACTCACTTTCTTTCTGATGTTTCCTCTTTGTTTCTTAGATGTTCCTGACACACCAGAAGAGCTACTTCTCTCAGAAAAACAGAACAGAAGTGTTAGAATATCCTGGAAAGCTGGAGGCAGCCACAGCAGTCCCATTTATGGTGTGAAGGATTTTAGTAACATAGTCTTGCATTCTTTTGGAGTTACAGTGTGTCATTACAATTAGAATAAACAAACAGTGCTCATCGTGGTACTTAACTTTGTCATACATTTGTTTTCTTCCATGCTTGCCATTGTATTTATATGGGCTTTAATTCAGAGATGGTATTATCTCTCTCGTTTTTGTTTTTCCCCTTCCAGAGTCCATTGTAGAATTTGAAGCAAATCGAGGGGAGCCTGGGAAGTGGCAGGAACTCACTAGAATCCCAGGGAACAAGACAACCGTTGTTTTATCGTTGGCCCCTTATATAAATTACCAGTTCCGTGTTATATCCGTTAACGCTGTTGGAAGAAGCCAGCCTAGCACAGCTTCAGCACGCTATGAAACACCTCCCGCTGGTACATACTGTCGTCTAGTTTCCTATTTATTTTCTGGAATAACATTCAATCCGGTTTGTTCCACCAGGGCTTGAAATCAGACAGAGCAGCTTTCAGCCCAGTTTAAATGATCCAGGACCAGATTTTTATACCTTTGTGGCCACTGAACAACACTTTATTGCATGAGTGGTCCCACTGAAGCCAAATGAGGCTTTGTGAAGATGCAGTTATACTCAGTAGTCACCGAAAGACGGCAGTCAGAGCTGTGACCCACACTATCCAGAAGAGCAGGTACCCTTGCAAAGGGGAGCATATGCCACACATTTGCCAAAGGTGGCACAGCAGCAGTGCTCTCCTGCATCCCGTGAAACTGTGGAGGACAGCATCTTAAGTCAGGCATGATGGTCCAGGGGCTCCAGCTGTTCTGCGCCTTAAAGCCATGATGTAGCCCTTTGTATACAAGCAGTTGCTAGATGGGATCTTTAGCAAGATTTATGTTGAGCCTCCCTACAACTCTGAACTTGTCACCAATCTCCATTCACAACACATTTCTCACTGTGACATACAATGACTGGTTCCTGAAAGTACTTTTATAGGCCAGCTGTTCAGCTTTGCATAGTAATTTGCATTGCCCAGCTTTATTTTTGTTTTAGTTTTTATTTATTTATTTTTTTTACTTGTATCGTCTCAGCTTCTTCCACAGCTTTTCAGCTCGGTGCCTCACACTAATGATATACCTTCTGTTTTCTCCATTCCCAACAGGGGAAATGTCTCTTCAGAATAATCCCCCTACATCTGGTGCTCTGAAATCCAAAAAGTCACAGTTTAGAGATATCGGCTAAAACTAACCAAGGCTGTTCAAGATTAAACCATATTAACTACATGTTTGTTCACTAACCCTCTGTTGTGTCAAGTAATTATGTTTAATCAAGGGCTCTTTTTTATTTGCATATTGGTTAGTTGCAACAAAGCCAAATAATTTCAAGCAAACAAATTAGCATGGCACTTTTCAGATCTACCTGGTTGCTTTGTAATGATGTAAGGCAGGCGGGGTGAGGGGAAAAGAAGGAATTAATAAAGGACAGATGATGTAAACTAATTTTATTGGTTCTACGGTTATAGCTCCAGACAAGAACCCAGAAAACATCCGAGTTGAAGCTTCTGAACCAAATGAAATGGTTATGAAATGGGAGGTAATTTTTAAAGTTCCTATCAGTGATACAAAATGAGAAATGGTTTATCTTTCTACGTTGCAGCTCCTGAGGCATGACTGAGGTTATCAGGGTCATGTTAAGAGTTTCTTCCTGCTATCTGTCTTGTGGGCACCATTAGTAAACTCCATTGGTTGAAATCCAAGTCAAAGGCAAAGCTCCCATTCACGTTAACGGGACCAGGATTTCTTTCCTCCCCTAGGGTTCAAAAATACACTTTGGCACCTGTGTGACAAATGCTATGGAAAAATGTAAGAAGGCCTGTAATATGCAAGTGTACCGTGCGGAGAATAAATCCTGTATGTAGCACATAAAGCAGAGTCTGGAGAAGTCCATTAATGCAGATGTCAAAGGAATCTGTAAAAGTGTTGTGGACAAAGTTCTAGGTTTCCAGACTGTTTGTCTGGAATTTAAGTGCCATCTGTTGAGAGGGCTATATTTTCTCTTTAATTCCAAACAAGTTTTAATAATTGTACCAGGAATGTATTTTGGTAATTGTAATAAAATACCTTTTGCGTTGGATTTAGAAAGATTGTTTTCCACCCTGATTCTAGTAGAAAAGGTCAATACAAATTTTCACAACCTGAATTTACATTTTAGATTAAGTGTAGCCCAGTAGTGAATTGACTTTTGACTATTGACTTTTATTTTAATGTGAAACTCCCTTCTACAAAACATTCCAGCCAGTTAGAACAATTCTATTTTATAAGCAATTGCATAGAGACAGCTACCAACACAGACAGCACATATTGTTATTAATTATTTGTACTGTTAGTGAGACATAATTTCTGACCAAAAATGTTACAATTGATAATTCAGTCATAGCACAACAAGTAAAGGTGAGAATGGAGTGGGATTGGATAGGTTTAGATAAATAAGAACATACATAGATTCTATTGGTTCATTTAGACTATTTTTGTGAATAGATATTTTTATCTAGTTTGCTTCTTGTAGGCTTCACAGCAGATATTCTAAGCCTGCAACATATTAAATGCCTTCTTTCCAGCAGACAACAGCCAGAGATATGCACACTGATTCTGTAAAATGATGTTAATCTGCCTAGTTTGGATTAGCAGAGCAGATGAGCATTAGCAATAGGGTTTTCAGCCAAGGCTTTGCAGCATTAAGCAAGATCAAAATAATAGTCAAGCAGTGCTGAAATTTAACTCTAAACTGGAAATTATTTTCCAGCAGTAAATTTTACTTTGTTATTTTTTTTATATTGTGTCAGTAAACAATCAATTTTCAAAAGCACTGTTTGGATTTTTGTCACAGAGATTTACAAAATGAAATCCCTGTGCAGTACTTTGGCAATGAAGTGATCAGAGTTTAAATAATGATGTTCATTTTCATTAGTCAATTGTTACTATGCCTTATGCAAAATTCATAATCAATGGCAATTCAATTAATTTAATTAATTAATGCAACTAATTGAATATTAATTAAAATTAAGTTACTTTATGATGTGATCCAGCAAATATTTTAAATATAGAATTCATCTGATTTGTTGGCTTGATGCCATAGTGGGTGTTTTAATGCTTCTAATGTATAGTAAAGTATGTTGATTGAACTGTTATCATATTTGTTGCTTATATTGGTTACAATTAAATTCTAAAAGTAGTTAGACATAAAAAAACATTGTTCAAATCTAGATTTGGGCAAAATTTTTTGCACAAACCTTTTTTTTTTTTTATGACGAACAGTGTAAATTTGGCAGTACTGAAATATTTCATGAATTCCTGTTAATTTTGCCCAATTGTTTTGGTCAAAAATATAACTTTAAAACATTCCAAAAAAATCTAAATATTTTGATTTGACTTTTCAGTATGAAACATTTGATTTTTTAGGTCAAAATATGTTTTCCTTTAAAAAATTATCAATATTTGAAATTGTTCAACCTGCAATGAAATTTTTTCACCTTTCCAATTTGCCAAAAAATTTAAAAAATAACTTTTTATTGGTTGCCACAAACATTTTAAAAAAATGTTTTGGAAGTGCCAGTGAACCAAAAAAAATTCCATGTTATTTTCCCAGCTCTGTTCAAATTCAACCCATTTTGGTAATGTTGGATTGAAACCACATGATGGTTATTTGGTGCTCTGTGTCAGTTCCTCTCAACCTATTTACCATTGTGGGCTGCATATGCATCTCCTTAAGTGGGTGGCATACACACAATATATATACTACCTGTATGGCCCTGTGGATGTCACGTGGGCTGCAGCTGTGTGCTGATGGGGCCTCAGGTTGAGACCACTGGTCTATATGAAACAAGTTTACTAAGTTGGGGTATCAGATCCAGTTTGTAGGTATGCACATCATAAGGTCCATAACTCGTAGCCATATTGGCAGTCTTAATAATGAAGAACTATGACTAATCTGATTGATAGGCCTCCACCACTACCCCATCATTTATTCAACTCTTCAGTTTCCCTCCACCATAACAACTGAAGTAAATGGCAGCCTTTCCACTGACTTTAAAGACTGCTTGATCAGACCCTGTATGGGCATGGAGATTGAACTATCCTATCAATAAGGGCTAGCACTCCAGCTTCTTGATGAAAAATGGCTCTTTTTTTAATGAAAATTTTCTGTGAAATTTTTATCTTTTCCTACATTTTCTGATTTCTCAATTATAAAACTGTCAAAACCTGAAAAAAATGCTATAAACAATGAAAAGTTTTTATGCAAAACAAACTAAACCTTTTCTTTCTGAAATTTATATGGAAAAGCCATTCCATTTTCTAATCAGCCCTAGTTGACACCATGTTATAGATTCATTCTTGCCTTGTATCATCACAAAGAGGTTTCTCAACCAAGCAATACAAAAAATGGTAGCATACAAATTACCCATTAAGTGTCCAAATCTAGCTGGGCAGAGTGTTGTGTGGTTGGTGCATATTTAAGATTTTACAGGGCAATATAAATTTTAATGACCCAACTTGCTGTGCCACATAAATATTAGAGCTAATATGGGTTTTACCGATAATAAAGATTACATATATTTGTTACCATAAAACTAAGAAAACATGGAGCAAAACTGGCTAGTTCATTCGGTATAATATGCTTTAGCAATTAACCTGTTTTAAATCCATCCATTATTCCCCCATGTCATTCTCAAAATAACACTTTCCCTATAGCCATCTTAAAAGTAACATGATGTGGAAGGTTATTTTTCTCTCTGCAAATATGATAGTGTATTGCTTCAAAATTATTCACCCCTTAAGCTGCAATTTTATGATTATAGCAACAAAGCAGCTCAGTATCTCTTTGTCTTCTTTTGTAGCCGTTGAAACCCATGGAGCAAAATGGACCAGGACTGGAGTACAAAGTCAGCTGGCGACAGCAGGGGGTAGAGACTGACTGGAATGAGGAAACTGTAAAAAAACATTCATTGACATTGAAGAACACTCCCACCTTTGTGCCTTATGAGATCAAAGTCCAAGCTGTAAACAATTTTGGATCTGGTCCTGAACCAAATGTTACCACTGGATATTCAGGAGAGGACAGTAAGTAACTGAAACAATTTTGTAAAAATATACAGTGTAGATGATTCTTACATTGCGATATAAGTGGGTAACTAGTAATAGATAGCTCACACTAAAAATGCTTAAATGTCACTACTGATCAGCATGATGGAATACTAAAGGAAACAGAAGCTTTCGGTGTCTGTTTCCTTATTATGAATTTTAGTCTTCAGAATCAAAAAGGTCAGTTATGCTTGCATATACAAAAATGCATGTACAATTGCTTGCCTAAGTTGTGCACCTAATGATGGCTCCAATGCAACAAAGCGTGTATAATGCTAAGTACTTTAATAGTCCCACTGACTTCAGAAGAACTATTTACATGTTTAAAATTAAGCATGTGCAGAAGAAGTATTTTGCTGTACTGGGGCCTAAGCCATTCACCTCAAACTAGAGAAAGTAAAATACTCTACAAGTAGATGCACATATTCAGTTTGTAGAGGTTTTAGAATTATAGCAGATCATGCAGCTTTTGCATGCCAAAAAGAAGTGAAGTTGGCTCCTTCAGTGCACTCCATAAGTGCAGAGTATCCCAACGGGGCAAGAAAGAGGATGGCTATGGCTTCTTGGCACCAGTTTATTTAATGGACCCACTTTACTAGGAAAAACAGGTGGCACTATTTTTAAGGATGGAGCAATATGTATAATCCACCCTGACCACTGGGCATTTTGAAGAATGTATCAACACTAAAGTTGCATTGGTTTCAAAGTACTATCACAACCTTGTATGTGCAGTAGTGCCCGAGTATATTTTACATTCCATATTGTGAGCGAAAATTTGTCCATGATACAAAAACACCTGTCCTTTCTGCATCATGTGAGAAAGGAAGTACAATCATCCTTTTCGAACTGGGTCTATTTGTGCTGCTCATAATAAGTAGCATTTGCAGCCACACCAATATTCCACTCAATATTATTGCTTTACAAAAAACACTCTTACAGTTGCGAGACACACAGTTCTCTGGTTTTTAAAAGGGTCCCAACTAGGACTCTAATTGTGCAGGTGTAACTTTGATCTTTCAAATAACTGAGGATCCAGTCTTGTTCCTTTGATAACTGGAGGCCACTTCTCAAAGTGAGGTCCACCATTATTAATAATGTTCTTTCCAATGTATGAACCATGTCTTTCTTCTTAATTAACTACCTTGATACTAGCAATCAGCACTCACAGCACAATGGTCTTTTCATTGATTTGAAGCCCATAAGGGACTGTTACGATGTTTGTTTGCTGCAGTTTCACACATAAGCATGTCTAATATTCTTTTTGTAATATCAGCAAAAGCCTGTGATGGCAACAGTTTACCTGTGCCTGTCAATCTCTCGCTCCACAGTGCTCTTTAGTAATCGTGTTCCTCCAGTGAACCCTTATGTAAAAGTGATGGTACTAGTGCTGGGTCACGGCTGATGTTTAATATAAACATGCTTCTGGCTACTGTAGCATTGAGGAAATCCCTGCTACAATATCTAGACTATTGGACAATAGTTTTTCCAATTCTCCCTGATGCTATATCGTAATTTTTTCTCCCCTCTGTTGTTTATAGATGTATTAATAAAAGACATTGGGAGGATTTTCCTTCCCACAGCTGCAATAATGAAAAGCCAAGACTTCCTTCAGTAGGCAATCCAGTTAAGCAACAGCAGCAAAATATCTTTTTAGGATTTAGGGATTTAAATCAATGAGGGAGTAAACATCACTATACCCAGCTAGCCTGGGGAGCCAAGTTCCCTGATACAAACAACAAATGCCCAGTGCATTAGTCATTAGCAGCAGGGGCTGACGACTGCTGGCAAGCAGGGGTCAGAAGGGTCTACAAATCGTACATCTTTCAGTTTTTGCAGATTAATCTTCTTTAAAGTCTAGCAGTTTTCATCCCATGTCTGAAAGCTTCAAGTTATTTTCCTAACAGCAAAATAGATGGACAGCTTGCATGGCCTACAAAAAGCCTGCAAGAGATCAGCCGACTGAGACGACTGTTTATTTTATTACTTATTCAAATAGATAAACCAAAATCCATCTTTAATTCACCATGTTGCGCACTAGCCAGCGCTGAACATCTTATAGATGTTACTCCTGCCTTTCTATTGTGACTCCCTCATGACAAAAATGTACTCTATGCCTAGCCCCTGATTTAAAAAAACAAAAAGTTCCTAGTCATGGATAGGTGCTTCATCATCATCAGAAAATGACTAAAAAATATGGACATTATATTATACAAAGAAACAAACCCTCAATAAGGTTTTGTTTAAGGGTTCCAGTGAATGATTGTTGTAAGTAGATGAGTTATTAAAGTTTGAAAAGTAGGTAGTTTACATGGCCAATGATTTTTTTCCCCATATTTCACTTTTCTGACAGTTTAATTTAAGGCCCTGACCTTGTAAACATTTACTACCAGGAGTCTCAATGAGACCATTCATGTAGTAAACGATACCCATTCCCTACTTCCCAATAGTGAGTGCAGGGTTAGAGACACGTGGTTTTTCACGATCACCATATTAACACTGGATAGCACATGATAGGGTAGATAGTGAAAGTCAGTAAAAAGGGAGATTGCTTTGTGGGTGTTCAGTTTCACTTGCAATGTGCTCTCTATGGACCTGATCCTATATCCACTGATGTCAATTAAAACACCCCATTTGACTTCAGTGGGCATTGACTCTGGGTCTAGTTAATTCAGGCACTGGTGTACATTTCTTGATGTTCTGTGGTGATTAATACTCTACTGTTTAACCAGTTGATTTAATTGTAAAAGTAAATTGCTTAAAAAAGGACTCTGATGCCTTTGAATGAGTCGTCACTTTTTTTTTTTTTTTTTTTATCCTTACTGATACAAATGTGATGGCCACCACTTAGAACTGAACTGGGGAAATCTTCAGACCTAAAAGCACGAGCCTGGCTGGGTAGCTGGAGGAATACTGTGATCTTGGCTATGCTTGCCTATCTTTGCCATGGCGTGTAGGGTACATGTAACTACACAGCACTGTAAAAGGCAGGCTGCATCCACACTCACTGCAGTGTGTAGCTACACATGGCAATGAAATGCTCTGACAGTGGGGAGACAGCATGGAAGAACTCCGGAGACATGCCAGAGAATTCTTCCACTGTCTTCTTCATTGCCAGAGACTTTTCTCACTGTCAGTCTTTCACTGTGACGGGGAAAGGTTCCAGCACTTCCCACAGCTGGAGCCCTTCTCTGTAGTGGAGAAAGGACCTGGTGGCAGTATAGCAGTATAGACATGGAAGGCACTGCTTCAGCATGTAGAGAGCCATGAAGGGCATACGCCCCAGAGTTCAGGCATGTAGGACACTCTACTCTACTCACTTAAGCAGTGCTTCACCATCTAGCAGGACATGCAGTGTCTGTACTCTACAAGTTGCCATAAGTGTAGATCTACTGTATGAAAATAAATCCTAGTGAGTATCCTTAGTATGTAACACCTACATATTTACAGTTCCAGATGCTGCTCCTTCAAGTGTAATGGTGGAAGTGATGAATAGTACACTAGTTAAAGCGATCTGGTCCAGCATTCCAAGAGATAGAGTCCGCGGACACTTAAAAGGATATAAGGTTGTCGTCATTTCTTCTTTAAATAATCAGATATCTTATCAGATTGTGTTAAATTAATCCTATCTAAATTTGAAGCAATTGTTGTGAGGTTGGGGGTAAATCAATGCAGTGTTCATCCCCATAGAACTTAATCTGTTACAGAATTGCCCTTCTCAATACAGGTCATTTGGTGGAAAACAAGGAGTGTACTGGATGGAAAACAACATCACCCAGACAAACACTTCCTAACATTTACAGGAGACAGAAACTATGGAATGATTCCTGGTCTAGAGCCATTTAGTGAATTTCACTTGACTGTTTTGGCATTCAATGCAAAAGGAGCTGGACCTGAAAGCTCTCCAACCATATTCCAAACTCCAGAAGGAGGTAAGCAAAATTAAAATATGGGGATGGAGGAAATTGAAAAACCATCTTCCTTGAAACCAGGCCAATTAATTTTACTAAGAACTCTGTGTGATTCGATATTATTATATTGACATAAAAAAAAGTGTTTCATACAATTATCCAATAGAAGGGTCCAAGTCTATGGAGTAAATGGGAGTTAACAAGTTAACACAGAAGATGTTCATCAAGCATCTTGCTGGATCAGGCCCTAAGCATCTAGCATATGTTGACTAAGAATGGAAAATAGTACATATTGGGTGAAGTTATATGACATATTAAAAGAAATGTCTGAAGACTGAGCTGCTAAGATACAATCTATGTTCTGTAAAACTAAGCTAATTCCTGTGTTTTCCAGTCCCTGAACAGCCACATTTTCTAAGAATACTAAACTTTGATAAGGATTCTGTCACTTTGTCATGGGGAATTCCCAGAAAACCAAATGGCTTTCTTACTGGCTACGTTTTGCAATACCAGATAAGTAAGTACATGTTCTAATTCAATGTAGACTTTTAGCAAAACGATTGTTTCTGTGCTGAACAAATTATTACTTAAATTAAAAAGAATTAGTTTTAGATTAGTGTTTGCCTTAAATAACTTTATATTAAAATAATGTTTGATTTTAACAATGTTCCAAAATTATAGAAGTTAGTTTAGCCTGCTAGGGGCAGGCCAGTTCCATTTTCCAGAGAAAAAGGTTTCTGGCATGTTCTTTTTCTGTCTAGATAAGCTCACAATGCAATCATGATACATTCAAAGACTCACAGCCTAATCAAATCATGTAATAAATGTTTTCAAATGCTCACGTGACAGTTAGCGCAGTAGCTAAGCAGTGCTGAGAGAATTCATAGCTGTTTTTAGAAATGCACCTGACTTCAAAGAAGAAATTATTTGTGATGATAATACATGAGTTATGTGCATTGGATATGGCTTAGAATCATTAAACACACATAGTTGGTACAGCTGGGCAAATAATGCAGAACTTTTTTGTGAATATTTATTCAGAATGTTTAATTTTACTGCAGCTAATGCTCTTCCCATTGTAAAACCCTAGATTCAGGGTACTTACTACTGAGTCATGCTGTCAGGTGGGTGCAGTGAGGTGTGACCAGGATAGCAAGGAAGTAGAAATGTTTCTTCGAGGCAAGAAGAAGCTAAGGAGATAGAACAGTTATTCTTCTGGAGCAGGCAAGCTCAGGGAGAAAAGCTTATAATGCATTATTGATTATGAGTTACTGGGACGGCCAAACACTGGGAGTAAGTTTGGATGCTAGTTCAATGTACTGTATTGGGGATGGAGTAGCCATACAACTCATGTTGCCAAAGAACTTGTTTGTTATGAACTTTTTCCTCAGCACTGTTGCTTATTAAGGCAACTGTACTCTAACTTTTGTAGGGAGTGGTGATTGGATGCTCTCCATTTTTGGAGAGGGCCAGGTCTGAGTGTCTGAGGGGGACATTCCTTATGCAGCAGCCAGCTACTTAACTTCCTGCGGGCACACCATAAACCTGCATCATGGCTGCAGGCTCACCCAAGTTAAAGCCCCAGACTGATGTTCGGGGGATAAAATGAAAACCCAAAACCAGTTTCAATTAGTGTACATTTGGGGTTCTAGACAAACATTTTGCATAGCCCTAAAAATTAGGCCTTTCTCTTTTTCAATAACTAGACCTACAGTATAACTGAACCTTTTAAACTATCCTAATATGCAGTCATGGAGTCGATTGATTTAGACATGGTAAATTCCATGTGAGGACTCATGAATGTACCAGGGTAGTAAGATATACATTCATTTAAAGTATCTTCCTTCCGACTTATTGTAAACTGCATCTTTTCCATTAGATTTCTTGCACATTTGCATTTCGGTACCCTTTAACTGCTATGCCTGATTGAACACTATTGTTTGTCTTTCAGTAAATGAGACAGATGAGATTGGAGCACTGAACGACATCAACATTACAAACCCTTCGACTTTCAGCTGGCGGTTTTCAAATCTGAGCTCCAGCACCAAGTATAAATTCTATGTGAGGGCCTGTACTATAAAAGGCTGTGGGAAACCAATCACAGAAGAAGGACTGACAATAACAGAAGGGAGTAAGTTAATAGGAGGTATAATTTAATGACAAGAATTTGTAACAATAATGGAAAATCCATTGTGAATGTTGCAGCTTTGACATTAAAGGAAATGGTTTGCGTTTAACTTTGCTTAGCCTTAGCCTAAAAGTTGCTTGAACTTTTAAATGCAGGAACCCACCCCACCCCCACACACAAAGAGTTAACTATTCTAAATCACTATACAACTGCTGCAACCAACCAGTCAGCTCAGCTGATTTTATCTAAACTAGCAGTTTGCCTTTAGTAACCACCAACAAGAAGTTGGAGAACAACAAAAACTTGTCTTCAGTTGTATTATAGGGCCAAATTCTGCCCTTGAATGGATATTTTGGATTCTGAGAATTATTAATGGAAGCCATGTGTTGTCATTTGAAAGCAGAATTTGGGAATCCCACAAGTCAAGACTAACATAAGGCTAACAGTAGTGTGCTTGCTCCATACATAGCATTATTTTCTCATAAACTAATAGTAGCCAACAGTGACATACATTTGTACATACATTTGAAATACGTTTGTGTCTTCCTAAAGAATTAACGTTCACTGATTTAAAAGAAAATTAAAAGAACAAGCAGTCTGTCTCATTCAGCTGAAATAAAATAACTCTGTGCTCAGCAACTCTGAAAGTTCTACTGTGCCAGTGAACAAGTTTCTAGATATTTATCAACAATAATTGCTGTTGACATACCACAGCAAAGGACAAAGAGAATGTGATAAGCAGAAATGGCTTGGCTTCATCATTTTTAGCACTGATAACATACTGTAACCATGTCCTTGCCAACAAAGTCCTTGCCATTATCTTAACTGATTTTCACCCTGCATAGTTTCTTCAGGGCCTGAAGCCATAGCAGTTTCTGGCAAAAAAAAAAAAAGATTCCTAATCCAGTTAATGTATCAAGCCTGATTTCAGGATCCAGTCATTAAGGATCGTTTAAGACCCCATCTGTGAAACAGAGATGTCCCATCTCATTTTGTCCTTTTCCACATGATTTAAACCTTAATATCCATAATTAATGTTTGTGCATAAAGACCTGATTGTTCACGAGATGCCTCTTAGTCTCCTTCCAAATCCATGCATGGATCTAAAGACAGATTTCCCACTTTGGCCTCCCATACAGAATGTCAAAGATTGGCTGCCTGATGGTGAAATCAGCAGCTCACATCATTACATCTCTCTCCCATGCATTTCAGAAGCTCTTCCATCATACTTATAGTCTGTGAGAAATGATTTCCAGGAACAAGCCTTCCCAGACCAGAGTATCATATCTAAATCTGGGTCCTAGTTAATTCCACACATAAACTTATTCCTCTGTTCATCAAATCATTCAGAAAGCTTTTATGAAGCCAGTACATGCCAAGGCACAAAGTATCCCTTTGTAGTTCATGTGGACTCCCATCCACTGTTTGAGGGATAATGCTGTCATCAAAACTGATTGCGTGATAATGCTGTCCTCCCAGACCCAATACCTGATGGGTAGGTTTTGTACCACAGATGAGTTCTTAGTTCATTTAAGCAAGCAGACTTACCTTTGGCTGTGCTATTTTGCCACATTCTTCCCTTTGGGTAACTGGCCATGGTGTGTTCCTATATTGCTCATAAGACCGAAGTGATGCCTTTTCACTGATCTAAATCAAGCCTATCCATACAAGCCATATGTCTGCCACACCCACTGTACTGTGCAGCTTTTTCAGAGCCATACAGAATCTGGTACTATATTAATAAGAGGCCTCTATTCCCAGCATCCTTTCTTTCCCCCCTATTTATTATACTATTAAGAGAAGTGTGACTTTTTGCTAGAAGATGGAACTAATGGCTAAATTGAAAAAAGAATATTTTAGACATCCAATTAAAATGGGTTAGAGCTTTTTCTTTCGCAACATCATTTTAAAAATACATATTTAATGTTATTTTATATTTGAGCCCACAAAAATACGGTGCTACTTCATTAAGTGTTTAGTCTTGTGTTCTTTGCTGAGATCAAGAGTCCTAGATTTGATCAGTTAGATGTTGTTATTAATTTGCACAACCCTGTGTAACACTCTAGGTTTTATAAGGATCTTTGTTAGTATGCTGTCAGTAACATATGGCTATGAAACATGATGAATAGAAATTTTGATGTTTCATTTTTCCTTGTTTTCTCTCTTTTCTTTCAAAAGATTTTGTTTAGACAGCAATGGCAGCAAGGGATTTTACTGAAAGTAAGAGTGGCAGATTGCACATCAAATAGAATAGCGTAATCTTTGTATACTGTAAGGGCCCTATTCTGCTGTTACTTTTGTGCCCCATGCCACAAATTTTTCAAGTAATTTAAATGAGAGCCACTTGACAGTACCAATGTCCATCCCCAGATACAGTTCTGCAGTTCACACTGAAATCCCATGGGAGTTTAGTGTAATTATCTGAAGGCTAAATTGGTCCAGACTCATTTAAATTATACAAAATCTGTGTCTTTTGACTGAGGAAATCACACACATTTCTGTGACATTCTCATTTTTTGAGTTGAGGAATGGAGGCTGTGCAAATACAAAGAGGGTAGGAAACTGATAAAATTTGTAACTGTCTCAGTTAAACAAGTTACACAGTTTCTTAAAAAATTGAGAGTTTTCAAAAGTCAAGGCATATTAGTTAAAGTTGCCTGGGTTTAAAGTAGCTGTTTTAAAGTGTGGTTCTACTGTGGAATGAGACTCCATAATATGACATTATAGGCTCTGTTGGGTTTCTTTTGTCTCTCATTGATTCCCGTATTCAAAGTGCTCCATTTCAAAGAAAAAAGATCTACCTCTCTATCTGTTTTAGGGCTTCTCTAGATCACATTATTTAAGTATATCCAGCCGCATTGTGGGCTTTGTAAAATGCATTGTCCCAGGGAAGTACAGCTATTTAGGTGGGTTGTGGATATGGATTCAGTCATGTTTGACTCCTGGACATGATATTGATATTGATATTGGACTTGATTTATTAATATTAACTTGAATTAACTCTAATTAACCTGAAAATTCAGGTACAATGGAAAACATGGAGTTTATGCATTTTAACCTCGGGGAGTAGGTTGTGCAATTTATTTCACTGTGAGGGGTGGCAGGCCCCAAACTTGCTTCATACAACAGTCCCAGGGTGGCTTCCTGAATTACAACACGTGGGGAAGTGGGAAATGAGCCGCTGGATCAGGGGCAGGAATATCTGCTGGCTGAACCACCTCCTCATACCTTGGTGGGCTGGATCAGCTTTCTGCCATCAGTGCATGTCCTGGGGTGAGGAGTAGGAGAGAATTGCCCATCAGCCCAGAGCTTTGCTTGAGTCAGAAAGAGCCATTTCTCCATAGTCCCTTTACAGAGGAAAACCACATTTTAATACATGCATCTAGGGTCAAATCTAGCATTCTTGAGGTCTATAAGGAGCAGGCCTCAAATGTAAGCCCCCATTCGTACCATGCATGTCATGACCTTAACACCAATAGCACTAATAACAAAATTCAGTAAGTAATACACATTCCCTAGAGGGGAAGAATTCTTAAATCAGCATTCTAATTGAAGTGAATATTTCATGGCAAAAATCCATTTCAGATACTGAGGCAGAAGAGTGGATTTTGAACAGGCAGGTTATAAAACATTGTGTAAAACCTGCCTATTGAGTTGCATAGAAGAGTCATGGGAAACCACAGGGAATACTCTGTTTGCATGAAAGCTCAGAATACAGCCCTTCATGACTAAAAATTAAACTTTTTGAGTTACCATGGGTTCTCGAGTTTCTGTTTCAGACAGCTGAAGAAATTATTATTCCATCAGTCCTGATAGAGTTGGAGTTTTGGGGTTATTTTTTTAGATATATAGCAGGGATCATTTTTTTTTTTTACTAAAGATGGAAATTATTGCATCTCTGTAACAGTTGCATTACATTGCTAAATACATTTTGAAAGGTTTAAAGTTTCAAAGTTAAATTATATTTTCAGCTTGATATTAAAATTAATTTTTGGAGATTAGCAAATTGTGATTTAGGATCAGCACTCTTTTCTTTGCTTTGAAATAACTATGAATCCTGCTGTAGAATTTAGAGATTGAACATTGTTTAGCTTTTAGCTTTTGATTTTTTATCTTTAGAGAGAGTTGATTAAATAGTGTGGGCTTATCTCAGGTTAACTCCAGGAAAGCATGTGTGCTGTTTATGTTTAGAAAATCATTATTACTTCTAGCTTTTTCATTCAGATAGCATTTCTTAAACTACTTAGTTGACTAATATCCCCCCAAAACATTGCCATGAGATAACCCAATGATCAATATTGGTATACATGTAATTAGCCACCAGAAATATAACACAAAATAAATAACTTTAATGTATATTTTCAATTGACAGAGAAACACCTAAAACCCCCCAAAATAAACCCCCAGCTGCAGGGCCCAAGCATAATTTTTTCGGGGCCAGTACAAACTTGTAACACGGGCCCCTCCCACACACATATCCATGGGGGCCTGGGCTAGGCCCCCATTGGCTTCCAGGCCCTGGTAAAGTGTACCCTTTCCCCCCCCATGTGGGGGCCCTGCCCTTTTGATATTCTGGCATCTGAATCAACAATCTTTGTTGCCAAATGTCATAGTTTCCAGGGCTACCAGCATTTTGCAGCATTGCCAAGATACAGAATTACATATGTTACAATAATTACAGTACGTACAAAAATTCAAGTGTTTATGAAAAATCTATGGTTAGGAAACAGTAACTATTGCTGTAATTTTGAAAAGAGCCTAAGGAAGTCGCATATTCCCATCTCATTATAAATGAGGGATAATTGGACACCCCCTTCCCTTGGGCGTCATTTAAAATCCCAGCCGGGGAGAACTAACCTTTATGGCATCTCTCAAGATCATAATAGTAACCTGTCATAACATAAAGTATGACCTACTCAATTCTCTTTTGCCATAGGACATTCTGAAAGACTAAAAACACAGTTTTCTTAACTATATAGAATAACATCCTAACAGAAAGAATAATTTCTTGAGCTACAAACAATCTAATTGACAAGCCTCCACCATTTATGCAACTTCTCAGGAAGCCTCCTCTACCACAACAAAACTTCTGCCCTCTCAAGCCATTCCACTGACCTGCCCGATGTGCTGGAGCAACTCTGCAACCCTGGTGGTACATTGGAGCTTTCCTGAGACAGGGCACCAGTGATCACCTATTTCTGTTCTAACCATCATGAGCATCACCTAGTGGATCCTAATCCCACCTATCCCACCTGTTACAGCCTGTAAAGCTGTACCCCAGAGCAAAAGCTAAACAGAAATGATAGTAAGACAAAATGAGCTAGTCTGTCTTCTGTGCTGTGTCCAAAAGTCCAATAAACTAAAAGTCAAGGTACATGGTCAGGATCGCCAGCTAAGCAGGATGGTCTACTCATTTTCATCTAATGGATTCGAAGGATGTGAGGCTAATTATAAAAAGATTCCTCCCAATCAGCACAAACTACCTCCTGCACTACAACAGCGCAGAAGGTAGAGTGTAATTATGATGCATATTTATAAGCATTTAATAACCATTCAGTGGAGGAAAACTGATGACAGTGTAGTTTAACTTTCCATTTATTTCAAGCAGATGTATTTAGACAGGTACTGTTATAAATTAAAATATTACCTACAGTTATAATTCAACTGCAAGATTGCCAATCTTTTTTTTTTTTTTAAAAAAGGGAGTTTTATAACAGATATGCTAACTTTTGGAGAACTAGAACTACAGTAAGTCTTTAGGGGAGGTTTATCTTGTTTTCTCATTATTCCATTATCTTTAATAAAAAAAAGTATGTTCCATTGTTTTCATAAATCTCTAAATCCAACAGGAATATTATAAAATTGAAGCTTTGTGTTATTGTTCACATGAATCCCATGATGTGGTTGATCAGTAGTAGTGGGGAGATGAGAAATGCTGGTGGTATATTTCTATTACTAAAGTTTATTTTCCTGTATTGTAGATAAAAACCTAACCTAACTGCTTTCTGTTTTCTGAAGCTAATTTCTGCAGCTCACTGACAGTTCAGTATATTGAGTAAACATTTGCTTACCAGTATCTCTTTGCTTCCCCCTGCCCACCAATTCAACACTAATTTTTCTATTCCCTCTACCAACCCTCCTCCAGTCACAAGTTACTTCTTTTCTATGGATATTGTTCAGTATTTGATTTTATAAAGCAGACCAGATTTACATGGAAAGAAATCACAAAATCCCCACTGGATTCCTATATTATGTTTCAGGATAGAGAAAATCCTATATACAACGTGATGCCAAATATCAAGTGTCCTACAGAAATCATGATGTAAAACTTTGTTCCTATCAGGCCAGCCTGATAAAGCAATCCCTGATTCAGCAAAAGACTTAAGCACTTGCTTAACTTTAAATATGTGAATCATGTCATTAAAGAAATTGACTTTAATGGGACAACTCATGTTTACAGTTAAGCACAAGCTTAAGTGCTTTGCTTTCTCAAGATCTCAGTGAGTAGAACTACAAGATCAGCCTTCTGTTGTATACAAACTGGAATATATATGATATGTCTGATTGACATGTTGAAGTGTTTTATGCCATTTATTGACCAACAGGATTAACGTTAACATAGGAGAACTTTATTTCTTGTTACTTTATGGATAGCATTTCAATTAAATATATTGTTCTGACATTCTGCTTTTAGAAAATGTAATTAAAATTTTACCTGTAATGTCTTGTTGCTTAATTTGCAGTTTGATTAAAAATTATAGCTCAGCTCTATGTAGTTCACTTTGTAAAACCAACCACTAGATGGATTAAGTTATGCTAATACACTGTGCTTCACCATCAGCATTATTCCAACTGAACATGTTCTCTGTTTCCCAGTGGTCTACTAATTAAATGGCTTATTTTAATATATGTGTACTTGCCTTGGAAAACTTGTCATTTACAGCTCTTTTAACCATGTCTGTTCCATTTTTAATCTCTTTTTTTCCCCTTCAGCTATCAACCAAGGGCTAACCATGCAAAGCTTTTTGTTTGCTTGCTTACCAGTTTCAGCAGTAATCAGCATTGCTTTACCATTAGTGTTATAAGCACAAATTGTTTAAGCAGTTTATGAGCTATGTTGTATGTATGAATAACCATAACAGCCTTTTCTTTAAATGACTTTAGAATGTTGACCAGTTAAATTAAGCAAATGAAGCAACTAAACAGAACTAAAAAGACATGCTTTATTGCTTTTCTCCAAACTTTGGTGTCTAACCTTAAATGTGGGTGCTGTTCTGCCTATTTGAAAACCCATTGACATCAATGAGCGCCTTTCCATAGACTTTAATGGACTTTGGATCAGGCCCTAAATGTGGTTCCTGTTTTATATTCTTTGCATAATTTTAGCAAAAGTTACTGTTTAAAATTCAGAAATAGGGGAACAGTTATGATTTATTAGTTGACTTATACTATACCATATCTGGGATGGAGGCAAATTCTGCTGGCCTCACTCAGGTAATCCCATAGGCACAGAGATGTGAAGTGACTTGACATAATCCCATAGGGATCCATCTGCAGATTCTAGAATAGAACCATAGTCTTCTTACTCCCACTCCAGTGCTCTAACCATTGGCTAATGCTGCCTTCCCATTAATTTTAAACGGACTGCTCATGTGAGTAAGCAGTTTTGAATTTGGTCCTATGATAAGGCCCTTCATGTTGTGAATAACAGTTGCTTCGTTTTGCAATTAGCATGACATTTATTTTTAAAGCATACATCATAAACCACTTATCCTGCAGTTCTTAATTAAGATAAAACGTCTGTTCATCTCAATGATAGTCATGAAAGCCAAAGGACTGCACGACTGATTTTTTTTGGAAAACAACAGAAAAAATGTATTGCAAATATTTTTCATATAAATAAATATCAGTTAGAACATGTAAAGATTGTATATGAAAATCCATTTAAAAGAAAACTTCAGTATACCTAAAAGAGAACTTTGCTTGTATCTTATAATGAAATAAATGGGGACATGGAAATTTATTGTCTAAGGAAAATTTGAGTTTAAATACCAATGCAATTGTTCCTACGAGAGATGTAATAATCTATTTCAGGATAATATGAGCCTCAGTCCTGTCCCATTGTTCCTTGTCAATGGGAGATAGATCAAGCCAAAGATTTTATAAACAAACCAAGGCCATATTCAGGTTTTTTTTTTTAAATGTAAGCATTCATTAGTTAAAGCAGATCTATAATACTACATGTCATTCCATCAATATTTACTTTCATCCTGCAAACTGTGAGAAACCCTTCATAAATCTCAGGATTATTTCAGTTTGACACTGATCAAAGAGCAAATACAGAAAATGCTTTTCTACTTTATTTTCTTGTCTATCTTAAAAAACAAGACAAACTATCCAAAGGCAAATGTTGAACATATCCATGTATGCTGTATTACTATCCCTTGTTATTTAGATCATTCGTAATTGTGCATTTCAGAGTTCTGCTCTTCATTGAATAGAATTAATCAATGTGATTTGACTATGTGCATTTCATAGGTAAAGGGATCGGGAAGATTTCAGAAGCAGTAAAACCCACCCAAAAGTTTCACCCCATTGAGGCACTTGAGCCTGGAACTGAATATACAGTTCGTCTAGTGACTAAGAATTGGGTTGATAACAATAGCATTTTTGAAGATGTAATTGAGACGAGGGAGAGAGGTGAGAAATTAAACCCTTTAGGGTGATAAATCCATTGTGATAAAGCAAGATTATTTTATTTTTAATTTTAAAGAAATAATGACATCATATATTATGCTGTGCAATGAAAGTATAACATAGTTAAATACTGAAACCTTTAGCCTCTTTTTGCCATTGACTTCAATAGGAGCAGAAATGAGTCCATAGTTTTAAATTCAGCCATGTATTTTACCTTCCTATTAGTAAATAATGACAGACTTTTCCAATACGTATTATTTACAGGTTTTTGCTACTATGTCATTTTAATAGGGTAGGTGCTGTTACGTTTTACATCTTAAATGTGGCTAGCTGAGCAGTTTGCATGTATCCTAAACACTTTTAACTCTACTTCTGTCGCAAAACTGCTTGCATGAGAGGCTTATCAATTTTCTGTCCACCTTTCCTATTTGGCATTAATCCTCTAAATCAAATACTCCTTTGGAATTACTTATATATATTGTGATGCAAACACTTTATTTCCCTTAAATGTGAACATTGTTCCCCGTACCTATTATTTCTGTCCTGGTTTTTTTAAATTGAAAATGCTAGACTGAAATCAGTAAAATAGTAAGCAGCGATAGTTTGGTTCAATTTGGGTTCAGTTCAGAAAATATTAAATGCTTTTTTTATGGTTTGGATATTTTGTTTTCCTCTAGTTAAATATTTTTACTTCTCTCCTTTCACAAAGCTTATGCTGGCATTTATGAGGGAATTTCCACCCAAGGCTGGTTTATTGGCCTGATGTGTGCCATCGCTTTGCTTACCTTATTGCTGCTAACAATGTGCTTTGTCAAAAGAAACAAAGGAGGAAAATACTCAGGTAAATGACACTGTTCCTTTTTGAGATATTTATATAATAGCAGTCATTCTTCACATGAATAACCTTATTTAAGTGGAAATACATCCATATTTTGCCTTCAGTCCCTGAAGACTGAACTTATACAAGCTGAAATAAACAATTTGCATTTGCAGCTTTTCATAAATATAACATTGAGCAAATTTAAATAAGCATTAGCAAATCTACACTTGACAGATGAGATTTTGTGCGCCACTTGTACGAGGTGCAGCACAAAGCACTTACCCCACAGGAGAAGTGGTTCTGGTGGCTTTAAGCCATCTTTGAACCTTCCTGATCCTGAGTTGCTCTGGGATCCCTCCGTGTAACTGAGATAAACAGTATCCTCCCTTGCTGCCCTTCATGCTGCGGCGGTGCCCAGAACCTCCATGGTGCTGCGTGATGGGGGTCTTGGGAAGCAAATTTATGGCTATTCTCTACTGATTGCACTGGGGTATCTCCAAAGCTGCACCAGGGGTTTTAGGGAACTTTTACACCACTCTGGCCCTTTTATGTGGTGAAAGTGGGGATCTCACCCAAAGGATCTTCACATTCCTGGTAAATTTTTTTGCTCTTTTCTCGATCTTATCACTGGTTAACATCTGAATAACTTTTCTCTGCTTAGAAAGATAGGGGGGTTTATGCCCCAGAAGTCCCTGTGAATTTCATTGTTTTCATTAGTGAGGGCATTTTACGTGTGATTCAGAAAGCAGCTTCTAGCAGTGAAGGTCTAGGCCTTGGTCCTGTACCACTAAAGTGAGTGGGAGCACCAAGTTGATCATCATATTAATAGACGGTCACTTTTCAAATAAGGTCTCTCACATGGATTATGTCTCAGCAGATCCACCCAGTTGTTAATGATCTGATATAAATTGTGGCTCCTTAAATGTTCTTTGACTAGATCTAATCCTTGCATTACTTGACTTGTTTGAGCTTCACAATTAGAAATCTCTGTTCCATTTTTCTCCAGATTTCATATTCCAAATAAAACAATGGGAATACTGGACATGTGATAAGAGACATGGAAGTGAAAATTAAGGGTTTGGTAGTATGAGATGCTACAATAATTTTAATTATTCCCACAGGCTATAATAATAAAATGCTACATGGTACCCCTTACTCAGGTAGGGTTTGCCCTATGTGTTGTTGTTTCACAGTAGTGGTGGTAATATATTTTTGATTTAATGAGCACTATACAGAGGGCCATGCTAACAGACCCAGTTGCAGGACTGGGCCATTATTCCCCTCTATTCAGCATTTGTGAGGCCGCATTTGGAGTACTGTGTCCAGTTTTAGTCCCCTTACTACAAGAAGGGTGTGGACAAGTTGGAGAGAGTCCAGCGGAGGGCAACAAAAATGATTAGGGGGCTGGAGCACAGAACTTAAGAGGAGAGACTGAGGGAACTAGGCTTGGTTAGTATGCAGAAGAGAAGAATGAGGGGGGGATTTGATAGCCTTTAACTACCTGAAAGGGGGTTCCAGAGAGCATGGAGCTAGGCTTTTCCTAATGGTAGTAGATGAGAGAACTAGAAGCAATGATATCAAGTTGCAGTGGGGTAGGTCTAGGTTGAATGTTAGGAAAGAATTTTTCACTAGGAGAGCGGTGAAGCACTGGAATGGGTTACCTAGGGAGGTGGTGGAATCTCCATCTTTAGAGGTTTTTAATCTGTGGCTTGACAAAGCCCTGGCTGGGATGATTTAGCTGAGGTTAGTCCTACTTTGATCAGTGGGTTGACCTAGATGACCTCCTGAGGTCGCTTCCAACTCTAATCTTCTATGATTCTATAACTTGTACACAGACAGATTTTTATAAAGGTTCTTAGATGCTTTTCAGTGAAGGTTTGGTACCAAAATTCCTTAAAATATCATGCCCATATTGACCAGAGCTGCACATGTTGATTGGACTCAGATCCTCTTGTTTTTTGCATGTGTAGTTACCCATTTAGTATACTCAAATATGATAATTGTGTGCCCACAGTTTTTTCCCAAATCTAACCACAATTACTCTAGCCAGGATAAAAGTAAGAGAGGCTGTAATATGCCGTTCTGTAGTACATGTTGATTCTGAGCTAAAATCAGGAAGAAATTTCCCACATGGTATGGTACTGTACAATTAACTGTGTTACACCTTTTTTTTTTACACCTTCCTCTGAAACATCCCACATTACCCTCTGATAGAGACAGGATACTTGACTAGATGCACCTTTGCATCTTTTTTCCACTATGGCAAATTGTAAGTTCATATTCCAACTAAATAATGTCATAATGACAAATACATGATGCTTCCAGATATAGCTTGAGTTACGCAGGAAAGAAATGTGTCTTAGTAAATGAAATTGTAGGAGCTGTATTTTCAAAGCACTGTAAAAGGATTTAGCTGCAAAACTCTGACTACAGCCCCTGGGAATTTAGGCAGCTACCCCATTCTACACCTCTTGAAAACTTACTGTTCTGTGCAATGCAGAACACTTAGCTAAGGGTGTTGCCCTCCAGCTCTTGAAATGATTGACAGTTTTCCCACAGAACCTGCAAAAAATAAAAATAATATATGAAACTCAAGCGTAGTGAACAGATCTATTCTCTCTTTTATTTGTACAGTGAAAGAAAAGGAGGATTTGCATCCAGATCCTGAAGCTCAATCAATAAAAGATGAGATCTTTGGGGAATATAGGTAATATGATCTACTATATCAGATTTTTTTTCAGTATCTTCACAAGTATTTCATGTTATTCATGTTATTATTTCATGTTTATTGTAGCATGCAAGTAACACTATTTTTTCATTTTCAAAGCAAACCCCAGGGGAGTGGATGATAATATGAATGTAAAGATATATCCAGAACACTTTAATCCACCCGAGTTATGGCATAGGTAAATTTTGATGGAGTAGCCCTATTTTTCCATCTGTTTCTTATTTAGCACCTTTATATATATATACATATATATATATTGAATTGTTTATACTGGGCCTGATTCAAAGTCCATTGAAAGACTCATTGATTCCAATGGGATTTTGACTGGGCCCTTACTAACCTGAAGGTTGTTTATTCTGCAAAAAAACAAAAAGAAAAAAAGCAAACCAGAAATTGGCAAATAAATATTAGTACAGTAAGTTCCGTGTAAGAAGTAAAATAATTACACTTGGCTGTATTCAAGACAAATCAGGCTAATTAATTACATTGTGTATTTACATTATGTGCAAAAACTACATCCTTGTATGAGCCATACTGGAATACTGGTTATCTAGCTTTCAAAACACAAAAGTTGTTGGCTAAATCCAGTATATATATTAGATAATTTTCAAAGGATAAGGGTTTATTTCTGCATAATTTCATCTTTATTTAATTTTTAATGCCTTCTAATGGGACAGATTTTTAGAAAGGTAAGTATGTCATGTGGTTAGTAACTTTCACCCCCCAACTCCAGCTTGTGTTTTCTAGAAATACAAATAATGTATATACAGAGAAAGAGAGAGAAATATTTTGTATATTGATAAAGAAGAGACAAGCTTTGGAGCCAGATACTGATTCAAGCAACATTACTAATAATATCAGTAATATTGAGCTAAGTAAGGATGGCAGGACTGATCCTTTTATGTTACTAGCTTAGAAGCTCAATCTTGGCATTCCTTGCAGCATCTACATCCATTTTCCATTTTTCTTTGGTTTTTTTTTTCATGATAGATGAAAACATACTCGAGATATCTTTTATATCCCCTGATTTTAATGTCCTTGAGTCCCACTGAAGTCAATAAGGTGGGACTTCTTGACATAAACTAACAGATTAGTATTTTATGAGCAGCCAACAAAATAACACCTGAAGTGCCTACCACCTTCAATGCCCACTGAAGTCAATTGCAGTCAAAAGTGCCGATCACAACTTGGAGGAGACACTTAACACATTTGAGAAGAACAAATGCATGGCCTAATGCCTAATCTGAATATCTGGGTTTGGGACAGTCCAATGGCTGGGGCAGCCTCTATATACCATTTATCTGGAACAAGAGTGAGAGGACAGTTGGGCTGATGGGACTGCCTGGGCGCCTGGAGCTGCAGTGTGAGGAGGTGGCCAGCAGGCAGTGCCGTTGTGCTCACAGCTGGAAAGGTAGCGAGGTGAAGTTTTGCACAAGTCACCCAATTTTTATGTGCAATCATGGTAAATCAGATTCGTTAGCTGCTTCTCCTGAAATCACATGAATAGAACCATCTAATTGGATTTTCTCAGTCTTGACCGTTTTGTGTTTGGATACATATGCACATAAGATCATTTACTTCAAATCATCATTAGGCATGAGCTTTCATTTTAGGAAACATAGATATCCTATAGATACATGTGGACATATTTCTTCATTCTAAAGTCAGTGGAAATCCATTGATTTAGTGAAGTTAGTAATTTCACACCAGCATAAATGAGAGCAGAATATATCCCAGTTGCCTAATGGGTCTCAGGGATGCCAGTTAAACTTGTAATATCTTGTCTTTGACTAAAAATGCTATTGCTTCTTTGCCCATTTCTAACAGCATTACATTTTTTAGTAATCTTACTTATATCTTATGGCAGATGAGAAAATTCTGTGACAAACTCCCAGCTTTGTTAAGACGGGAAATGCTGGGCTTCCCAGAATATACAATATCAGGCTCACTGCAAGATCTCATAAGATTTCCCATTTCTTCTGAAATGTCTTAGTTAGAAGATACCGTTTCCTTTAGGACTTCACTGTTTCCAACCTCTATATTGATAAAAGCCTTGCACAGGTCCCTGTAGTAAATTGTCTCTTTCGAATGCTTCTTAGTAATTAGGTGTTGTTTTATTTACTATTTTTGCCATGCCTAATTAAAAGATTTTAATTAATATATATTAACATAAATTTGTTAAAAATAGCTTTGCTAAATAACACTAGGTGCCTTTAACATTTCATTGAATTGTTTCTTCATATACATATGTAAATTCAGAGTTTGAGACTGGAGATGTGACAATGTAACCAATGTGCAGCAAAGCCTTGATGCTGATGGGATCCACTAGATAAGATCTTATGCTTTTCTAGCAAGTCAATACAACTTTCCTCTGATACACATAGGGTTGATTCCATCATTTTATAAAGACAGAGCTAGTTGAAAAAAGGAACAGCTCTTTCATGAAAAATGTTGCTAAAATAATTGTCCCCTGTTTTCATGGAAAAATTGAGATATCTTTCAACCAGCTCTGCTACAAAGGTAATAGACCAGATCTGTGGGCTGCGCAGGGTGCATTTGGTACAAGTCCAGAGTCTGGGGCAAAGGTGGCATTAAGACACCTTTGCAGCTCCCTAATCCTAAAGTGTAGCTGAAGAGCGAGCATCCAGCCAAGACAAGGATCGTATCAGCAGCTGGGGATCAGCCATACACAGAAGTAATCCAGCCACAAACCATACACAGGACCAGGGAAGGATCAGTGGTAAATTCAGTGCAAAGCGAGAGCAGCCAAAAGAAGGTTTGGAGAATCTTCCCGAGTAACTTCAAAAAAAAAAAAAAGTGATCGGCTCTTTGTCCTGGATACAAATGTGTGAGGTTTGTGACTGATATTTCAAAGAGATGACTCGAGACCCACTCACATTATGGCATGTGCAGCAATTGCATGTGCAGATTGGTGTTTGGGGCACACAGCTCTCCACAAGTCCTGTCTGTTTGTGCATACAAATTATCCACTTTACGTCTTTCTGTGTCCCTGGTGGGTCATAAGCCCTGAGGTCAAACCTGGCACTTTTGGGTCTGAAAACAAAAGAGATCCAGCTCTTGATACAGATCAAGGCTGTAGCAGGCTCATCAGCTCCTATATGTTGCCCAGTTGTCCCTAAACAGGAACAGAGTGTTACACTGAGTTGATGTGGATTATTATGGAGAAACTGAGAATAGATAGATAGATATGCACAAATATATTTTTACTTATTTTTTACTCAGAATAAATACAAGTGCCCACCCACAGGCTCCCAGCACCGTGCTGATCATTTAAAGTTACAAAAGCAAAATACTCGCTCTTTCCACTGAGCAGCAATCCACCTACTCCCCTTCAAAGGCCAGATGAAGCAAATAGATCCTTTGCTTTCGGCAACGCAAATGGCTATTTGCTTTGTAAAATCAGATTCTTTATGCCTCTCTTTAAGGTACAAAATAAGATACAAGGATAAACCGCTAGAGCTGATTTTCAGCTTTTCCTCTTTTCCCCTTTCTCTTCCGTTTGTCCCTTCCTCCACCCATGCCCCCATTTTCAATGCAAAGGAGGAAAAAACAAAACTGTTTATAATCCATTCTTTTCAGTAATGTTTGGATTTTGGTTTTGGTTTTTTGACCTGCTCCATTAAACTCAAAATTACCAAAAATGCAAACAGTGTACAGAGCAGGTGCATTAGCTGCCTCTCATCTATTGACTTGACTTGGAGTGAATAGTGCGCTGTGTGCAATGTTCTGAAACTGTATTCCAACTTGAATGTATCTCGTTCCCTCTTCCCTCAGTATATCTATTTATTTGATAAAAGAAATGAACAATTACTGTGTTTGTAATACAAAGCTAGATTTTGGGAAGATTTTTCTTTATTTCATAGTGACAGCGATGAGAAGCCACTGAAAGGCAGCCTCCGATCACTTAACGGAGACATTAAAGCTACGGAAAGTGCTGATAGCTTGGTAGATTATGGAGAAGGGGACCAAGGGATGTTTAATGAAGATGGTTCATTTATTGGCGCTTACACTGGATCTAAGGAAAAAGGATCAGTCGAAAGCACTGGAAGTTCTACAGCAACTTTTCCTCTCCATGCATAAAATATTAACATAAATGATTCATTTCAAATTGCCATATTTATCTTTACTAGTAATCAACTATTACCATATGTGATCAGAAGTAGGTTGCAGAATGAGTCAGTCAGGACCCCAACTTCCAGCTAATATGGGAATTCGTCGCTGCTATCAAAAGATAATTTTTGAGACTTTTCAGTCTTGATTATTTAGCTGTTTTCATTTTCTCAAGAACAGGTGAATAATACTCTCACATACAATATATACCACTCAATCTGACCAAAACCACAGCTTCTCAGTGTTACATATGTATACCCTATATGTTTCTCAATATAACTTTCTCTTTCTTGTATGCTTTGTCACTTTGTATATACATCTACATTGAGTATTCCCTAATATATAATGACCTTAGTATTGTGGAGGTCAGAAGGTAGTGGGCATTGGGGGGGGGGTTGGGGCGATTACTTTAAAAATTAACACCAGGAAAAAATATTTGAAAAAAGTAGAGAAATACATTCTGTATATTATTTAATTTTCATGAAGAAAAAGAAAGTCTGTTTAAGTAATTCTAGAATTAGTCACTAGTGCTGATTGCAATTACTTAGAGATGCAACTTTATCCAAAAATAATTTGATCTCAAACTTACTCTCAAAAGAAACAGGTTCTAATCTGGTATCTATATCTTCTCTCCAGTAGCTGTCACTCTTTCCTTAAACAACTTCAGTTACACTAGCTTTCTTTTGGCGGAGGTTAATGGGGCTCACCCTACAGCTGTTGTATGTGTCAAAGAAGCAGGATAAGTTCTTTAGACTACTAAAAAAGGCCACCTGAATTTGACTCCTAAAATCTTTTAAAGCTGCATTTCTAAGCAAACTGCTTTTTGTCTGCCTTCTGTCTGTATATTTGTATGCTGCCATACATTTCACGAATGCACTGTACATATTATTTGCAGTGGTGTTATAGCCAAGTTGGTTCCAGGTTACGAGAGAGACAAGGTGGGTGAGGTAATATCTTTTATTCGTACCAGCTTCTGTTGGTGAATGAGACCAGCTTTTGAGCGACACACAGTTCTTCAGCAGAAGTTGGTCCAATAAAAGATATTACCACACCCATATTGTCACTCTTGTACATATTATGTTAATATTTACACAACTGAAAATACAGCCTGGTTTTAATTTGAAGTGAGAAATGATCCTTGCATGATCATGGATGGATCATGATCAAAAAATGGATTACAGTTAGAGTTTCTTTTATATATGGTTTACTGAACAAGATATGAAATTCCCAGTAGAGCTGTTCCTTTCTTCATTACTCATTCCCATTACAAACTCAGCAAAGATGCACAGTACACGTTTTGGCCAATTTATATTTGGGCTCCGAATCTTTGAAATGTTTTTGTATTTTAAGAAATTCCTTGCTAACTTCAGTACAGTGCAAATGTTACTTGCAGTTCTACATTGCTCTTTTTAAGTGGTTTTAGCTGCAATTACAGTACATTTCAACCATTGTTAGGAGGAGATTTCTTACTATATAATGGCTAATTTCTGCAAAATCTTTTACACACAAGTAGTCCTTAGGCAAATGGACACATTGATTTCATTGCAAGTACTTCAATGGAAATATTAGTGTAAGTAAAGACTACTCACATGCGTAAGGGTTTGCAGGATCAGATCCAGAATTACAACTTTATGAGCTGCACTGGTGCACATAGTTAAATAATTATAACACTGGTTTTAATGTTATGCAATACCTAAGGAACCAGATTTTCCAAAGAGCTAAACTCACGCACCTAAAGGAAGGCGCTAAAGTTCAAAAGTACTTAACAACCATTGAAAACAATGGTAGATGTTGGGAGCTCAATCCTTTTGAAAACCTGTCCCTAAATCTTTTATTTTAATTCACACAACCCTTTCTACCATCTGTTTGGAATAAAGGCTAGTGGGATTACTTATATGTGGCTAGTGTGAGCATGATATGGTCCTAGGTGGAAATAGCACCCCATTTTATGTTATAACACATTAGATCCCTGAAATTGGGAGAATTTCTCATTATTTATATTGGTTGTTTACTTTATACAGTTAATTCAACTGAATCACTGAAGAGGGTCTAGTCATCTTAAAATAAGGTTTTCAGACACAGGGGAGCTGGAAGGAAACTGAAACTTTTCATCCTTTCCCCAGTCACATAAACTGACTTTTTTCAGGACTCCAAGGTGAAATTACGCATTCCATGACAGGATAAGTGTCTGCTGACGTTAGTGCATGAGAACCTGAAAATGAAATAGCCTGAGAACCAGCCAGACCTGTGATGACTTGGTTTACAATGTTCACTTTGTTGCTAGTCTGTTTCATTTCAGGGTGCTTTGCATTAGCACATGGCTGCAATGTTTGGTTTGCAAGGGAAAGTTTCCTTGCTTTCTCAGTTATTTCCCCTGGATGTTAAAAAAAAAATTTAAATTTTTCTGTTGCCCTGGGTTTTGTTAAGAATTAAATGTAGCCTCTTCGCCTTATCTCTTTCCATCCTCTAAAGAAACTCTTAATAGGACTAAATGTGCAACACCCCCTAATTTTTGTTTTGGGGAAAGTGTTCTAACGAACCTATAGCTTTTTTAGCACCTTATATCAAAGTAATGAAAATGAGTATGAGAATTACAAGGAGATGGAGAACTCCGGGTTAGCCTTACCCAACATCTGGAATAATAAGGCCCCAAACACCACTGCTCCCATCCCCAAACTTCTAGCCTTTCTAGTTTGTTCTTTAATGGTCCATTGAGTAGCCAGAACCTCTCCTTTTCTCCCCTACTGATGTGCCAGCCTCAGCACAGAGAGAAATGCAATTGGTGGAGGGAGGAAAGGAAGGAAAGGTCCGGGCCAAGGGAGTTAGAATACATTAGCTCAATACGTTAGCTCAATTACAAGAGTCTGCCTCCTCCGTCTGCTTGCCAGAGCTGCTAAACAACTCCCCAGCACAAAGGATTTGGATAGGGGAAAACTTAGCCACGGCCATCTGAAACCTGCTAACACGTTAGACTTTATATGACCCATTAAAAATCAACAAAGATGTGCATTTTTCTTGCAGTTAGAGGCTGTTCAGTTTAACTGGAGTCATTGTCCCAGAAACATCTGTGTTAAACAGACACAAATTTCAAACCATGTTTGAGGGGCCTCCTCTTAGCAATGAGTAAACATCCTGTGCTATCATTTGCAGCTTAGAGTTGCTTACAATGTTCCTGTGATGTGCTACTCATATGTGCCAGTAGGAGTGTTTTTTCTGTTTTGTTTTTTTTTTCATTCAGACTCCTAAATCTTAACGTTGGCCTTTAATTATGCCATTAAAACATGCTTCCAAAAGAGATGTCATTTTAAAAGCAAAACAGCTGAAGAGTTTATACTTTTTGAGCAACATTTTTCTTTCATTCATCATAGGACAGTTGCATTCATTTCAACAGATTTTCATGTATATGACAGGAAAATCTGGACACATTGAATTTAAAGTATTAGCACCATAAATGTACTATCATAATTAATAGAGAAGGTATTATGAAGTATTTATTCCTGGTATTTGGAAGTACTGCTTGAAATTCCTTTAATCACATATTTTGGAAATCTGCAATGATTTCTTTCATTGGTTACATACAAAAAAGATAGGACGTGGTTACTGGATCCACGTGATGGGTCTAAGGAAAATGAAGGGATTACTATGACCCTGGATCAGTCCACCTCCTTTAGAGGATGGGAAGAGATCCGATGAAGAGACTACATTTAATGTTTACAAAACCCAATGCAACAGAAAAATTTCAATTGGTTTTTTTGTTTTTGTTTCCTTGCTTCAGGAGATGAGGGAAGCTCCTTCCCCATATGGTACTCCTTGGGGAAGCGGAGGTAAAGGGGTTTTAGAAGAGACAACAACTTGGCTCTCTCCTCCTCACTCCTGTTCTGTCTGTCTGTCTGCTGCTGCTGCTGTTTTGGTGGTGGCATGGGATCATGATGTTAATGTTAATTCTATTATTACTTTGGCATGGTGTCAAAATTTTACTGACAGAAGGGTAATGGTGATTTTCAGAAGCTTATATCTCAGCCACATCTGAATGGAATTTCATGGGACAAAGAAAAGGCACTTCTCTGGCCCCATAGATTTCTCCCTGATGAATTCCAAAGGTCCACAATGGAAGTGATAGATCTTCTTAAAGAAAAGATTGCAAAATTCTTTTGTAATGAAAGTTCTTAGATAACTAAAATGTAGGAGGTCACTGGTACCAAAATGCTTTACTCATATTAGGTATTCCTGGCTTCCCTAAATAATCCCATTTACCTTAATTGGAGAACTCATGGAGCGAGGCACACTCAACGTGGATAAGGATATTGTAGTATGGCCCTAGTGTATTAGAGAAATACATTTGAAAAAGTGCATAATCCATCCCACAAATGAAGTTTGCACAATGTAATATTCTTATGAAAGTCTTCCTTCTCCAATTTAATCTCTGGTGGTGTCTGTGAGCTCAAAGGCACAAAGTCCAAATGCGTTTATGCATTTTAAAAACCATATTCCCAACTCTGTTTACTCACCTACTGACATCAATGAGATTCCACAGGACTGCTACTGGATCCCAATACACTATAAGTGTTTTGGCCATGTGCCTGCTCCCACTTATGACAATATAAAAGCTCCCACTGCCTTCAACAGGATCAGAATTAGGCCCCAAATCAGAAAGTTCGTTTTCCCTATGAATAGATCAGTATATATAGAAATGTAGGCTATAGGACTGGAAAGGACTGCCTGGGTCATGGAGTCTGACAATCCCACCATATAACCCTATTAATAAATTTATTAAAATGAATTAGGCTGTTTAGTATATGTAGTAGAAAAAGTATATATAATAGGAAATCGTATCTTCTGTTGGTCAACATACCTACATAATGCAATGGTTCAATGATTTGTCACTTTGTTTTGGCCTGATCATACAAACCCCTTATTCAGATGAGTACTCTCATCTCCCATTAACTTAATGGGACAAACCATGTGATCCAATGATTCTCATGTAAATACAAGTTTGCAGGATGAGAAATTTTTTCCCAAGTGAATAAATAAAAATGAGCGGGATGGATCCTTCCAGTACAAAAAGGCTTTTGACAGTAACTTTACACATAGCTTTAGAAAACAGTGTTAATTAATTTGGTACTTTTATTCTAAGCCTTGTATACATCCAAGGGGGCATTTCATTGTAGTCTCAATCATGCAGTCATAGTTATACAAATAAATAGAATATTTAGATTACGTTGTACAGAGTGTATCTATATTATTTTACATAACAACCATGTAAAAAGAGATAAATTGAAGGGAAATCATTGTTAGGGCTTGCTGGCAGAAATTCCATTAACTTGACAAAAGATCATGCCCTCAAAAGCATCTTTTTAATGTTTAGTGTTTCAGAATAAAGCATATACATAATGTTTTCCATTTGATCTCCTGACTATTGGTACATGTTTACACTTCAGCACCATATCTTTCATATAAAAGTTTTGAGTATTATATAAAGCTTTGTAATCTGCAGTCGTTTGTTCAATTTTCATGCAGGATCCAATATGTGGGTATGAGCCAAAGTATACCTTTTTTCTTTATTTTACACAAGATATTTTGTTACTTCATGCAAATGATCAAGACAAATGTGGTACTAAGTTCACACCATTACTTTTTTTACTGGATGAATGTTAATGTACATTTATTAAGGTTTAAAGAAATGTGTTTGTACTGTAGTTGCTGTTTGTATCATGCCTATGTACATGTATGGTTTTAAAAGATATTTTCATTATACATGGAATTCAACTTTGCTAATAAAAGTTTGACTTGATGTACTCTTCAAAAGCCTGACTTGTGATCAACACATTTATTATTTGCTCTTAAATTTCTTTTTCAGGAATTTTGTTTTGATTTTAAATTGAGGCCTGATCCTCAGCCTGAGTAAAGTGGTGTAGTTATATTGGCTTTAGTGGAGAAAATTATACCAGCCGAGGACCAGGTCGTAAAACTCTATTGAATTTACACATTTGAACATATGTATCCAAGCCAGGGAAAACAATGAATGTCTCAACAAGAGGCAAATACAAAGTCATATCTGCACCTTACATCTCCTGCACATAGTAGAACACTATAAATGTACTGTAAATAATAGAATTAGGTTCAAGAAAATGTGATTAGTGTTCTCAAAAGCAATGAAAATGAAGAGACTGAAGCGCCATGTTGTTTGGGGAGATAAAACCCATTCATTCCTATATTCCAGCACACAAGCCAACAGTTCTATCTTTCCTCATTGGGCCTAATTTCTAGAGGTGTTTAATACCTGTATTTCCCATTGTTCCCAGAGGTGAGCTACTCAAAATTGGAGATGTACTAAACCAGAAAAAACATATCTATTCATTCCTGTATTTTAATGGGCTCACTTAATTCATGATGCGACTTCACAAAGGTAAAGTATTGAGAAATTAATTGTCATATATATATATATATATATATATATATATATATATATACACATCTTAATCATTTTCATGTATCAAATAACCAAAGTTACATGTCCATCAAAGCACTTACAAACTTTACAAAGTGGTGAGCAAAATATTCAGAAATGTAATTTTACCCAGCACAGAAATGCATTCATCTCTAGTATAAAATAACATAGTTGTTTAACAGAACATATTAGACCTACACAAGGAAGAAAATAATACTTTATCCAGTCAGAACTGGTGGAATAGAGGTAAGCAGAATGAGTCACATTCCACAGTGCTTAAACAAGGTTTACTAGGATCGTGCACATGCACAAATATTTCTGTAAATATTTCCAAAGAAATTTGAATATCGAGTCCACAAGACACCTGAAAATTCTTTCTTATATCTTTGTATCCTTTAATCAGGAAGAAACCTAGATATTCTCAAATTTGAGGTTCCTGTACAAAGCCAAATAAAATTAATGCTCTTTCTTTGCAAAACAGAACAGGAAGACCCAGATCCCCAAAGATATTTTAGATATTTAGGTATCTCCTAGCAAGAGAAATCAGGAAAAGTATTCTAAAATTTCCCAGTTCTGATTGTCTCCTGTTCTGAATTACTCCATAAAGTTACCCCCTCCTATTCTTTAAGATTCCGTGCCCAGTGGTTTCTTCAGATATTCCTTCTCAAAGAGGATAGGTTATCCAATCCGAGGACAAATAATTTACTATATGACCTGAAACCTGAGTTATACAATTACACACCTTGAATAGCAAATTTCAAATAGCAGATATTCAAAAGAGTACTAATTATTAACAGTTGGCAAAAATCTCATTGACTCTAAAATGAATGCAAAACCCATTTGTCAAACAATTACAAATAATAACCCAATTAAAAAAAAAATCTGTTCTTGAACAATGACAGATCTAATGCCCAAATTTGATTAATAAATTGCTTATAAGAAATGCTCACTGGCTTTAGTCTCTTGGATGGTCATCATACTATTTTCAATTACTATTTTACACGTGAATCTGTGTCATGAATTTATTGGTTTGATGAAAGAAAAATGGTCACTTGTTATTTTTTCACCAATGGATTTTCAGGTACTTCACTTTAACAGGAGGAATTCAGGAGTTTTCTAACACATTTTCCAGCTGCATAAATGCAGAGAGCCTTCAATGCAAATATGAATACAGTTAGGAATATAATAACTGGTGTTAACCTTTCAGGAAGGTATCAAGGGCATTCAAAGTTTTGTTATTATTCATATTCCAATATAACGAGAGTTACACTTTTTTCAATACCATAATAGAGAGGAAAAGCCTTACAATCATGTGCTCCAGTGGACTGAGAATAAAGATGCAACTGCTACCCTCAGATGCATAAGTTACGGATTGCGATTCAGTGCAATCCACCGATGCCAAGCCTGGAGGTCCTTAGCACAAATTGAAGGAGAAAGGGGAGGAGAAACTTATTTTTATTAGCGTTCTTTTTTTTTTTTAAGTTCATAGTAGACAGTGTGGCAACCTATTAAATTGAATTAGCGCATGATACCTGAGTTCCCTCAATGTCCTCAAGTGGCCAGGCTAAAACAACTTCAACAATCTTATCTCTAATGTTTAGCATATTCTTTCTATTGCTTAATATGGTCGGTATTTCAGTGAAATTTCACTGGCCCTGCCATTTGCTGATAGTCTGGAAATGAAGCTGAGTCTGAAAACCTGTCCATCATAGGATGAAAAATGTCACCACGCCACTGTGATAGCTCCTAGTCTCCCTGACTATGCAAGCTCCTCGGGTATTTTAATCAAACTTCAGTTAGTCCTGCACTGGTTATGCTCTATACCAATAGCCAGGACCACAGCTGGTGTAAATGGATCTACAGGCATTTACACCAGCTAAGACTCTAGTCCAATAAGCACTCACATGAAGATATGTATACTAATTGAAATCTATGATGAAATGTGTTCTGGTTGATTAATAGCCACTGTGCTATATAATTAAATATATATTAAATACTTCCTTTTAGTATTAACAGAGTGGTATTAGTATTTGCTGTGAATCTGATAAAAGACAGAATTTTGAACAGCACCCACTCTCTCCGTCTCCCTATGCTTAATACCAGCCGGAAGAGAAGCAAGGTCTGCTACAGAAATAGTAAAATTGCAGCACAGTCTGCTGCAGAAATTGTAAAAGTTGTATGCAGTGGTGGTGTTTGCTAGAGCACCCATTCCATTTCAACTCCAGGCAAAAAACATCATGCATTCAAATGTAGACACCTCTTCAAGGTCAGGAAGGGATTGCCAGAACCAGATCTCAGCTAAGAAAGACGGGATGAGACAGACAGTCACTGAGGAAATAAATTCTATGCTATAGATGCAGTATATATCAAGAAGAAAAGCAATGCAAAATAACTACAGAAAGAACAAACACAAAGCACAATGCTAAGTAAGATGCTAACCACTTATTCATGTTCTTAACTGTATTCATGTGAGTAGTCCCATTGAATTCACTGGAACATTTCATACATTTGTTTGCACAATTGGGGAATATGTCGGCCTTCTCTTCCATGTATTTTTTTTTACATGGACCCCTCATAAACTGGCTCGGGTTCATTATTTTCCTCATTTACAATGTAGAAAGCCAGGAAAGGGCAGTGAATGCCAGTGCTGAAATATTGAGCGGGAATATAAAAGTCAATTGTAGCAAAGCTATGGAAACAACAAGCTTGTGTGGCAAAGAAGCTGGAGATGGAAGTAAGAAGATTGAAGTTAAGAATCTCTTACTCTACTAAGCAGTTACTCAGACAAGCAGCACATTGAAGTCAGTGCGATTCCTTGTGTGTCTCATTTTTCCCCGTTAGGTGTAAGGACTCAGAATCTGGCTCTTAAAGAAAAAGCCTGGAGTTTTTCTGTGTGTTCTCCCATGGTTTAATCACACATGGATGGCGTGATGCCCAATAGTTAACAGATGTTTATATTTATTTTATCTTATTTTGTAGAGTCATATTGGTTTTCTGTAAGTGGGGGGGGGAAGAGGCAGAGGTAGGGAACTGTGAGGCAGAGAGTAACCAAATCAAGTGGCTCTTCAGGAAAGAGTAACAATGAAAATCAAGTAAGCTCTGAAGAAGAACTCTGTGTAGCTCAAAGGTTTGTCTCTTTCACCAGCAGCAGTTGGCCCAATTAAAGATTACCTCACCACCTTGTCTCTCAAGTCAACGCTCATTCATATCAGATGCACAAGCTTTAAACACAGCGGATTTGTGGACTGATGTTCTCTTTTAGTGGTGTCTCAGGAAATGAAGACGGGCCAGATTGTGACTGATCCTGGTGTGTGTGGCAGAGTGGAGGAAGGTGAGGGCATGTGGATGCCTCCTCTTGGCACACCTGTGCAAACACAGATCATATTTGCAGTCAGGCACTGATGGGCCTGCTCCCACCAAGCTCCTCTATGGAACATGTATTTTGCTAAAGGAGACAGGGTGAAATGGAATTAGGTTGTATGATGGCCTCACCTTCTTGCGCCCACACTGAAAAGGGAGCAAACTCCACTACAATATAGGGTGGAACTGCCCGTCCACGTCCCCTGTGCACTAAACTCTTTGATTGTGCTTCCTGAGATGCAATCCCTTCTCAAACTATCATTGGGTCCATGCAACTCTTCACCACCCCCTAGAAGGAACAACATGGCCCTTAAACCACTCAAAGCTTCAGCTGTTCCCCATGACCAGCTCCGCATCTGTATCTCTGTGAAATAGCATCTTCCATGGCTTTCTGAAGGTATACAGAGAGAAGCAATGTGAGATCTAAAGGTTGCTGAAGGATCTCATGCTCGTATCACTGCAGCGACGTCGACTGGTGCACACATCAGTCTCACAACACCATTGAAAATGTTAACCTGTCAGCTCTGCAGTGTCTTCAGCCAGAAAAAGTGCTTCATTATTCTCCCTTTGATGCCATCATCATGTATGCAGAGTCTCTGTTCTGTTATGCAGGTGGTGTGATGTAGTGCTGATATGCAGAACACAGAAGCAACCCGTACCTCCCACAATGTCTGGCTGATCCTTACTAGCTCTCCCCAATTGCCTTCATATAGAAACTTTTTTCCCAGCGTGCCTTTCTGGAGATGGCACTTTAAAAATATTGGTGCCAAGTAGGCCTTTAGTGGCCATTCTGAAACTAGTTATATCTTCCTGTCTTCTACCTCTTAACGCCTGTTATTTTCCCCCTTTCTTATTGCTAAGAAGAAGGCTCCAAGGAGGTACTGTCATTGTCTAGCTACAGGACTGGATAAGTCTTCCCTTTTGTTAAAAACCAGTCTGTAACGTTTACATTTCTTGCATTGCATTATGTTACACAGCCAACATTATTCAATTGTTGCACCATAGTTTATGTGGTCCACCTCTCTGGTACCTCAGAAGACGAAGGTAACAATTCAGTCAGTGAGAGCAGAGTGGGGCAGAATATGTGTAACAAAATGTTTGTTTTTTGTCAAAGTAGACCTATTTTGTACTTTGTGGAATGGAAGCAGTTTCATGACATTTCATTGGTTACATTGTTTTCCTGTCTACCTACAATAATCATATGACCCCACTACTGTAGTATTTGAACACCTCACAATCTTTTATATATTTGTCCTCGCAGTACTCTGTGAGGTAAGGAAATGCTATTATCCACATTTTGCAGATGGGCAACTGAGGCACAGAGAGATAAAGAGCTGGATTCACAAAGGGACTTAGGCACTTAACTACCCATTAGATGCCTATGTCCCAGATTTATGTGCTAGCAAAACCTCTGGTCATCTGCCACCGAACCCTGCAGGAATCCAAATTCACTTGGCACCTACATTTCTGCAGTAAATGTTTTCTAGGCACCTATGGTTCTGCTTATCTTTGCGTGGGATTTTAAACTGTGAACCGTCTCTTGGAGTTAGATGCCTAAGATGTTTCTTGTAAGAAGCCTGGAGGTGGAGGAGGACCTCCCTAACAACTTTAGATCAGTAGTTAAGATACTCCACTAGGGTCTGGTTCAAGTCTTCCTTCTCTCCTCTCTCTCCCCTCCCAGGGAATAAGGAAGTTGAACAGGAATCTGCCACCTCTCAGGTGAATGCCATAGGCACTGAGTTAGTCTCATGTGTCAATGTCTCCTGTTGAAGGTGTTCCATTTTGGATAAATAATGTGTCACTGGAACAGGAAGACTGGATCTTTGGTCTTCTACAATCTGGGTAAGTGATTTAACCATCAGACAATAGAGTCATTCTCATGCTTGCTTGCTTTCTGCCCCAATACATATTTAATGACTTAATCCAAAGTGGAACAGCTTCAACAGGAGAGACTGAGGGACTCCCACATCAGAATATCCTATGGCCCAATGGTTAGGATTCTTCCTTGAGAAGTGGCTGAGCTCTATGCAAATCTCTTCTACCTATTAGACAAAGGAAGAAAGGTGAGCAAGGTCCTGGGTGGGTACTGTAGCTGTGGTCTAAAAGTTATTAAGGAGATCCTCCTCCATCCCCTTTTCAAGCTTCTTGCAATAAACACCTTAATCACCTATTTCCACTGAAGGGTTCGCAGCTGAAAATCCAAGAAGAGATAGGTGTCAAACTCCCTGAGGCGGGCAGGAGGTAGGAAACTCCTTTCCTATTGGCAGGCTTAGGTGGGTGTTGCCTATTGTGCTGGCTTTTGTGAATCCCATTTTAGTCAACCTCCATGTGTTGCAGGGAGCCTAAGCACCTAACTCAGGCCTTGTGAGTCCCAGTGATTTTCTGAGTTCTTAAGATACATATGGTTGTTAATCTAGAGCCATATGACTCATCCAAGGTCCCACAGAAAGGATGGGGCAGAGCAGAAAGTTGAACCTTGGTCTCTGGACTGCTAGGTCCCTAACCACAGGGCCATCCTTTCTGCATTGGCTGTTAGGAAGAGTGCATGTGCAAAATTTATTTTAACAAACTTTGGGGTCATTTTTGAATTTCAAGCTGGGTTAGTTGCTCTTGGTCACATGAATCACATGGGATTGTGTTGATTCTGATTCCTTTGTTTGCTGAGCCCAACCCATGTGATCAGGAAAGCCAGCAGAAGGCATTTTGACTCATTTTTGTAGATGCACTTTCTAGGAGCTATTCTGAAAATAAATAGAGGGATTCAGTGCTGCTAATTGCAGCTCTGTGAGGATGGGGTTATTCAGTTCCTTGAGTCTTTTAAAGGCCATTCACCTTTGAAGGGCTTTACTGGGCAGCTCCCAAGAAATACTGGAGTGGGGCAAATTCCACCAAAGATAGCAGAAGTGCGTACTTATTGCAAGTACTGGGAAATGTGGGACACAGCCTGCCCAGAACTAAGTGTCTGGCCACTCAACTGAGGGGGAGAAACCACTGAACCCAGGCCACAAATGAATTCTTGAGATAAGAAATGAAAAAAAACCAGGCATGGGTATGAAGTCAAAGATTAAAAATCAGGGAACTAGTACGGGACACTGAGCAAAGAGCCCCTGATAGCATCTACTGCTTCTCAATGGCATCCAAGAGTCAGTGAAATACTCTACTTGGAAGTATGATTTAACATGAGACTGGAAAGAGGCCCCACAATCACAGAGCGTCCCATTGACCAGCTTCCTCCACCTGGTGACCATCTTAACCAGTGCCAGAGGAGCTCTTGTGACTTTATAGGGCCACAGAGGTGTGTAAATGAAGCGGTGCAGGGAGAAGTGCAGCTGGAATCACAATAAAAAGTTCTGGAGGAGCCAGAAAAGGGGCTGCAGCGTGGTACGTTCTACATAAACCTATTCCAGGGTCTCCCTCTCACTGCAGAGTGTACAGGTATCAGAGGATTCCGTACCATGCGAGATATACACTCTTGCTTATGGCTCCAGGGAGGAGCTGCCAACCACAGGTGGTATGTAGGAGGCCACTCTGTCCTTCCCAGCAAAAAGACAATGCCAGGTAAGGCATTGTGAAGGAAGGGTGAAGGAAGATTGTGTGGGGTTGGGGAGCATGTGGACTGATGGAGTACAAGGTTTAGAATATAAGCTTTAAAATTCAGTCTTCCTGTATCAATATATTTAAATGGAGATTTGCAACGTTCAGGCTGGTATAGTGTGCTTTATTATGTCACTTTCCTGTGTTGGGTCTGGTTTGATTCATAATAGGGCCTATGGTATAATAGGTCTGAGTAACAGTTTCAAGCCCCCCTCAGTGACTTAGGAGACCTTAGTCTTATTGAAAGTGAGTGGGACTGTGATGGGATGTACCAGGCCTTTGTGACCCAGAGTGGCAAAGGTGGGGCTTCCTGGCCTGCCTAGAAAGACTGCATGGAAGCAGCCAATCAAAGCCCCGTGGGCTCAGATGAAAGGAGTTACCTTATGAGGTTAACAATTTACAGGAGTGGGAGAAAGAGCATAGTACCATCCCCAGCTGCTTTGAGGCACTTGGGAGGTGAGTGCCCCCCATTAGAGTGACTTAGGCTCCTAAATTACTTTGGGGCTTTTGAAATTTTTACCTTGTCTCTTTGTATGTGTAGTGATGACTCATGTAACTTACATAACAGGAGATAATACAGGGTCAGTAAGGAGAATTATTAGTGTTTCCACTGTGGTTAGGTTGAACTACTGCACCATGTAACATTTTATGATAAATATTATTGCTGTTTTATTTTTTATGGATCTCATGGTAACTCCCAAAGTCCTCACTCAGGATCATATCCCTGTTGTGCTAGCCTCGAGGCATACAATCTCTGCCACAAAGAGATAACCACCAAATACTGTAAGTTGTGTTTAACTAACTGTAGGAAGGGCAGGGGTGGGAGGACAAGGGTAACAGTAATAATAATAGAAAAATAATCTGATGGTTCTTAATCATTTAAAATACATATTCACAGATTCATATGTGAATAATACATTCACATATTCATATGTGAATAATACATATTCACATATCATTTAAAATACATATTTACTGACACTCCCACCTCTGCCCCATGAATCAAATCTTACTAGGTAGCTGGTATTACAGCAAATGTGGGTCTTGAGAAGGGAAGGAAAGAGGAAATGGTGACTTCTTGATGGTAGTCATCCCATGTGAGATAGGCAGCAGAGGAGAAAATGTAATACTGGGAGAAGTGGACAAATATGTGGTTTAGGATCATCATTAACAAAGTGGAAGGAAGTGAGGTGATGTAATAAGATACAAGAGTGGATAAGGTCCCGGTGATGTCACACATCCTATATGGTATAAATTACCATAACTGGACTACTTTCTATCATTCCACAAGACATATTGCATCAGCCACTATGAAATCATCCAGTGCACATGGAACAATAGTCATGTAATCATCAGCTATTTTCTAGGGGCCAAAACCGAGCTTGACTGAGGAAGGACTGAATAAGGAGTTAAGGCTTTAGCTCTATTTGTCAGTAATGGATTGCTAAATGTTCCGGAATAAATCTACCTTATTATTTGCATCAGGGGGGAAAAATGGTAATAGTATTCCATAACAGGCTTCCTAATACACTTACTTCCTCCCATTTGGAAATTGTAATTCAGTGGATAGCGCACTAGATGAGGAGACTGGAGACCTGGGTTCTAGTCCCTGCCCTACTTTGCCTTGCAAATTATTTTGCCTCTGTGTGCTTCAGTTTACCCATGTGTGAATGTGGAATAATAAGGCTGACTCTCACCTTTGTAAAGTGATGTAACTCAGAAATGTTTCCCCAAGCATAGAATGCCTTATATATGTAATAACCTGTATTTAGGGCTCTTCAGATCTTGGGGTGGGGGAGAATTCTCAATAGAACCAACCCAGACTCTGGTTCCAAATACATAAATCTGTGTCTAATCCCTTTTTTCAAAAAATATGAATCCATGTCATTGAAAGAAAGGCCACAATTCTGCAGGTGTCTTCAGGAAAATAGGCCCTATTGAAATCAACGGAGTTCCACATAGCTACAGGGTAGGATGGGAGACAAAAGCATTCTTTCTTATGTTACACTCTTAACATGCTTATTCTGAAGAGGCGAAGATATAAGATTGCTCTGGTAAAAAGAGTTGAATTTAGAAATGGCTGAAACAGCTTTTCATTAGCAGCTGGTATTCAGAATTATTGAGAGATTGTATTTAATTCACTGTGGTTAGAGATTATTCACTTCATACCAAGAGAAAAAACTATGCAACCCTCAGGTCTAATTTAGTTCCTCATAAGGGAAGGCAATTAGAAGACTATTCCAGGGCCATCAGTGTTTTCTGCTGTTCACGGATTTGTAAAGTTTGTATCATGCATTGATTTTATTTATGCATAAAGAAAAACAAAAATCCTTTATTAGAGATTTTTCACAGAGAGTCATTTATTGAACAGTAATAGCCAATTTTCCTAGGACTCCTATAAGGTGGAAAATGGGCTACCATTATGAAAGGTTCCAAACAAGTTTTGCTACTGCTGGATACTAATCTTCTATTCAGTTAAGGAAGTCCATAATGATTTGCTTATTGTCTGTCTCTAGAACCCATTGAGTATAATTGGAAGTGCTGTGTCTCCTGAATCCCCTCCCCTTTGAAACAATACCTCCAATCACTTCTTATTCCATCCCACACCTCTGCGTCCCCAAAATAGCCCTTGATGCCTCCTCCACAAAGCTGATTAATTTCTGTTCTTTCCTATTGACTCCACATCAGGAGTCCTCCTCTTGGCTGATTCTTTAGCCTCATTCAGCTGAACCCAGTGGGGTTCAGTCTGAATTAACAGGGTCCCTAAATAGTAAGTGTTTTTCCCTCCTTCCTTATTCCTTGTAACCTCCACTTCAGCCTCTTTATAGTAGCCTGTTTATTTGAGCTCACTGGCACTCAAATTCTTCATGGCTTTTCAACATGCTGTGGGTCAAAATCATTAGCTGTTCTGAAGTACAGATATTTCTATGGTTTCTATCTGACATTCCATATACGTCATGATATCTCCAGATTCACGGCTTAAATGAAGTGCCCGTTACTTTTGACACACAGCCGCCCACCTGAGTCAGGGCAGTCCAGCCCGTCTGTTGGGACGGTGCTGAATCACTATATGGTATCACAATGGACAAGTTTGGTGAGCCTGAATGCTAGAGGATTCTGGGAGCAGGGCCCCTTCACATTAGACTGTGGAAAATCACAGAAAAGGCTAAACTTGCACATGGCATCAATACGTGTCACAAATGTTTGTTCAGATCCTCTGTAAGCAGCTATGCTGATGTGGAAGACCAATGGCCATGGTCAGCCAATTGCCAGTTCGCCTGATGTGTACGTGTGGAGGAGTATAATGGCGAATCTGGGGCGAGCTGACCTGGGTCAACTGACCCTATAGAATGACATGACATTAGGTGCTGGAGGGGAGTAGTTCACGATACGTGAATATCAGCCAATGCCTGCAGCCCCTCCCAAATTATGAATTAATTAGGATAGGCCACATAATTTTCTGGGAAAACATATTTTAGGGACATATGACTTCTTTTAGAAGAGGGTATAAGTACTAGGAAGGTCACATGGTATCTAGCTTTTCTAGCTATATCTCATATTTCCAAGAGGGCCAATGATACTGTCGGACAGAAGAAGGATTAAGACCAGAGGGCCTCGGGGTAACCTAGACCCTGGTCTGAGGGATCATAGTTCAGAGGGCCTCAGGGTAGCCATGACCCCACTACGAGGGACTCAGAAAACAGACCAAGGACCTGAGGGAACCTGAAGTGGTCGCTATCATGCTTTGCTTACCAATCAGGATACTATGTGGGGCCAGTAGAGTTACTGAGGGTTTATGCTTGGGAAACTGAGGCTTACTAAGGAGAGACATTGTATGGTCCTTTCTATTTGTTTGTGATATCTGCTTTTCAATAACCAATTGAAATAACTCTGCAGTGAAGATACTGACTTTTTGGTCTTCACTGGCATGGTCACTGGTTGCCCAGCTCTGGGCACATGAATTGATCTTAATTGGTCCCCATCTCAACACCTTCCTTTATGGGACACCTGAATAATGCATCCAGGAGCCTCCTTTCCCATTTATTCATAGGTAACTGAATCAACAAAGGGAGGAGACTCTGAAACTCAGGATCTGAATAAGTCTTCATTTATTTTGCTGAATTGTCATTGGTGGTTGGTCCTATTCCATCCCACCACTTTCTCACCACCTCAAGCCTTCAGCTGTCCAGCCTCATTCTCCCTGCACAGTTTGGTTTTTCCCCATCTATATTCTACTTACCTCCCTCCCCAACATTTCCTTCTCCTTTTATCCACTCCGTGACTTACTCTAGAACCTCCTTCCTGTCATTCCTCTCCCTGATTTCAGACCCGTACAAGTGTGCCCCCCCCCCCGCAGAAAGCCATATATAGAATTGTGGAAGCATCAGGGTTTGTGCCTATCACCACCCAGCCCACTTTGTTTTCTGCACCTTGTATCCTTTCTCCTCCTCCTCCTTCTGTGTCTTCACGTATGTCTACATAGCACTGAGCATGGTGGGCACTATTGCAATGCAAACAATAAATCCTAATTATTTGTGCTTTACGGTTGAGACCCTGCTGCCTGCTCCAGTCTCTCAAACTGAGATTATGATAAAGCAAAATCAGTTTATAAATCAACATTTCAAACTCATTTATTCGACTGTGCACTGAGCAGACCCTGCTGTAGGGAATAAAAATACCTTGCTATTTTTTAAGGGACATCTTATGATCACCATCATGCCCTTAGTTGCTGATAACAATCTGAGCTGCAGGCGGTTGTAGTCATGGATGCTACTTATGTTTTAGAGTGAGTTTCTTTTGATTATTTGTTAAATAAGTGAAAATACAGTATCTAATAAACAATCATGTAACAATTGCTTTATCCTTTGTGAGGAAGTTACTTCAGGTAGTCACTTTGTGCATTTATTTTGCTCTGAGCAGCAGTTTATGGATCTGTATATATAAACATCACTAAGCTATTTAAACTGACAATGTGGTGGTAATTTACAAAAAAGGATGAGCGCTGGTTAATTTTCTAATAAACACATTAAATTTATCCAAACTCAGCATGGAACTGAGATGTCATTAAGTAAGTAAATCATCCTAAAGTGCAGTAAAATCAGATAATTTAATGCATTAAGTCATATAACGTGCAACAACATAGAAATATATTCCTTGCAAAAAGTGTCAACAAACAATATGATTTAAAAGCAGTGCTGGCAAGAATTGACTTAACAGCTGTCCCCTTCTTCTGTAGCTAGTTATTTGCAATAGGGGTGGGGAGGGCTGGTTACGACATAGCTGCAATTGGAGCTAGTCAAAAAGTGTTGGTCAAAAATAATTTCAATTAAAATGAGTTTTTAATCAAACATTTGCCATAAGAATCCTTTAAAGTACAGTTTTCAGTGTCAAATTATACTTTTTTCTTCTGTTGCAAATTTTCCACTTTCCAAAACCCAAAGTTTTTAGAGTTTTGTTTTTCATCACAATGGAAATAAATGCATAGAAAATTTTGATAAAAATGGGAGACAAAAATCCACCACACAGTAATTCGCCCTTTTCTTGCCCAGCTCGAAACAGAATGGTATGGCAACTCTTAGCCCTGAAGCTGTCACTATTGCTACTACAGGGATTCTAATTTTCTGTAGCTGACACTTTGAGTGGGCCAGAAAAAAGGGGTATTTTCGACTAATTTATACCTTTATTCTCTCTTAAGCTTACTTCAGTGGTGCTACTTATGCGAGTAATGGCAGTGTTGCCAACACTCAGAGTTTTATCACGAATCTTACAATATTAGCTAGTTTTCTTAAATCCCCAGCTTCTGGAGTCTCGTGATTACATGAGAATTTAAGATTTTATACTAAAAAGAAGAAGGAAAAAAAAAACTCCCTCATGCCTGCAGAGAAAACGCTGAAAGTATGAACTCTAACAGCTCAAACTGTAATGCAAATGAAAGAACTTAAAACTAATGACTTAAAAAAAAAAGTCATGCTGATCTCATGATTTAGGGGGTCCTGACTCATGATTTTTGAATGCTTGGGCTAGAAAACATTATCAACTTTAGTGAGGGGTTCGCACTCTGCCTCCACGTTTGCAAAATACATTAAATATAAATAGATATACTTTTGCTAGTCTCACTACATGTTTAAATAGCTTTTGCACACCTCTGCTTGCAGATAGCAAAGCTTGCTGAATGCTAAAACGCTCTCACATCTCTAATTTAACTTCCCAGCCAAGGAAAAAAAAACTTTAAACTTTGACTGGCTCATTTCATCAGCCTGTTTTCAACCCACGCTGTATTTTCAGGTTCTAGACAGCCTGACAAGATATAGTTGAATCTCTTTCTTCTTATGATCAAGATAACCACTAAAATTGATATATTTCACTGCAGTAGAAAATACAGATTAATTCTTCCCATAATTAGCAAGCCTTTACAGAGTAATTGCATACAATTATCTTCTATCTGATGTCAAATTTATTTTAGTAATTGACTTCATTGTCCTGGAGTTAGTGAAACAAACTTTGATTACTGGGTCAATTAGCCTTAAAGCATCATTTCTTTTCTTTTAAAGACACTTTAGTCTCCCAAGTGGTCAAAGAAGTTACCATGAACATTGCTAAATGATGCTCATTTTCTTGATAGACTGCTTGATAGTTTCATTTTAACTGATTTAATATTTATCTTGATCTGGTTTTTGATGTGAATATTGACAAGCTTTATGCTGTTGTTGGGCCATTCACCCACTTCTCTTCCTTTAATGAAACTTTCCCTAAGAAAAAGAGGCTTATTAGAGCAAGGCTTACTGCTGACACAATCATGTGAATTTTGAAAAATTAGATCATGTTTTAATTGCAGTTTTACTAAATGTTATCTGCTTCCTACATGTGACATTTTCCATATATAATTATGCACAGCAAAGACTCTAATTTGTCAATGCACTTAGTATGTGCATAAATGTTCCGCTGAACGGTGGCTGAAACCTCCAGCTCTAAATCCCTGTTCAGACACTGGGTCTGCTTTTCAGGCACTTACTGGTGACAGTAATCTTGTACATGCAATGAGGAGTACCTCTGAATTAGCTGATGTGGGTAAAGATACTCCTATGCGTAAATATTTGCAGGATCTGAGTGTTTTTGGACCTTAGTTAGGAATGAATTTTAGGCATAAAGAATTACAAGTAAACAGATGAAAGAACAAAAATAAATCCCATTTTAGTCTGGCCAACGTTGGGCCAGATTCTTGAGGCAGTCAAACAATCAAGTGCTGCTAAATACCATCAACTCCCCCTGATTTCTATCTCGTTCTCTCACTGACACACACACTTCGAGAGAGAGAGAAGGAGTTGGCAGTGCTTCGTATTCCTTGACTGTGCACTCTGCCTCTCAAGATCAGGCTCAGCATTGGTAAGACTCAATCTTTTCTTCCTCCATCTTGTGTGTCTGCATATGTGCTCGTACGCAATGGAGGAAGTACGATGGGTAGAATGAACAGATTTTTCAGATTTTGCCGTCGGATTCATTGTACATGGGAATGAGAAAACAATTAAGAGAAAACCCTAGCATGGAACAGATACCTAGACACTGTCATTTCAAAACTATTTATGTTAAATCAGATTTTGTCATCGAGTCCTTGCCTTTTTCATGAATTTAATCCTCAAACATCATCAGGTTATATTTTCAAATGTGCATTTTTTGAAGGTAACTAATGCGCATAATATGGCATATCTTTATCTTCCAATTAGTCTTTTGCAAAACAAAACATTCCCTCGTGATGCAAACAGCAACCTTTCTTCAGCTTCTTAGTTTCTGATGCACTAACTGCTTGAAGGCTTTCACTGCAAAAGATAGGTAAATGCAACCCAACTATGATTTTTTTATACCTTCTTATTTCCTAACATTCGGCTTCCGTTCCTACAGATTGCTTTCCAGTCAGCCCAAACCCCTTCTACGCTTTTGCTATGTACAGCAGAAAAGAGAGTTACTGTAGTTACCCTGGAGAAATAGTCATATGTGTGAATCTTTTGGAAAATGCTTCAAGATAATTACAAATACTGATTGGGCCAGGTACACTGCTTGTTCCTGTGTCATTTTATGTAATAACAGCTTGTAAATTCCAAAGATTTAAGGGCATACTGATTATAAGAAATCACCCGAGCATTATTATTTTCCTGTGTTTTCTCCACATGGATTAAATGAGACTTTTCCCATCCATAATGAAATGTCTTCTAACTCTCTAGTCTATGGCTGTTGGGTTTTTAACTGTACCTCAACATCTATTTTCACTGTCTTGGAATTTTTGCTTCCAAACCACATAAGGATTTTGTTGATATATTTAAGAAGTTGGTAGGAATTTTGTTTTCCAGATTTTCCTCCCTCTGTTGGTAGTTTGGCCCATACTTCCCATGCTGTATTTGAAAGGCATGGATCAGAGCTTCCAAATAAGCTTTCGTACAGAAAAAAATCATGCTTAGCCAGTGCTCCTAGATGATGATTTCTCAACACATTAACAATCAGTTGGGAGAAGTGGGCGTGTATTAACTTTTGATTAGTCTCTGATTGAATCCCCCTCTGGCAAGTAAGAGGACCTCAACCAGAATCTCTTGTTCAGTTGTTTTGAGCTCTACCACTGACTATTCTATCTAAAGCCAGTGTAACCATCCTAAGTAGAATCAATCCCACGTAAAATGGATTTTCAGCACCAAAAAAGGGCATCTTATACAAAATCTTCCCTTTACTACAGGCAAAGCAGGGGAAAGGCGTTTGGCATGAAGAAAGTGGTCAAGATTAAGCGGCTCCTGTGCCACTTGGCAGTTTCTGGTCCTGTGTGGTCAGTTGCAGCAGATATTAATTAGAACAACTCTCAGGCCTCTCTAATACAGGGCCAATCCTGCACAGACCTGGAGCAGGCTTAAGGGAGGGGGGAAAATATCTTATGCCTTCTTAGCCTGAAACTTCCCTTAAAAGGTCTCTTGTGCATATGAGCCATATCCCAGGCTCTATGATGGAAAGAGTTCTGTGTGGAAGGTGGAAGATTCTGAGCATTGTTTATGCATGAGAGCCCATATGAAAAGCTCTGCCCTAAGAGATCAGAACCCAGTCCTCTGTCATTCTCACTGGTCTAACACCAGCATAATTTAGAGTGAAATACTTCTTGATTTACACAATGTGAGCCTAGAATCAGTCTCACTGTTTGTAAGTGACTTCATTGTTATGAACATGTTAAAGGGAAACATGTTTGTTTCCACAAGTAAATTATAAATCTCTGAGTAAGTATAAAAAACCAAAACTATATTTTAAAGTTAAACAAAGTCGGATGCTTAAACTGAGTCTTCCCTATTGTTCAAAGAAATGATATGAGATGGATGAATTTACACAAGCTGAAATTAGAATTTACATTTAGATTTATAGAGCTGACCCATTTCCTGGTCAAAATATTTTACTGAAAGCTAAGTTTTCCCTCTGAGATTTCTAGAGCTTTTTAGATGAATTTTATTTGACAGTGTCATGTCACTTTTATTTTATGACTCCCTTCAAATGAGTTAGAAATAATTTACCTTTGTGCTACCCATTTGTCCTATTTTCATAGGGAGCCAAATGCTCTACACTTTCATGAAAAGTAAAATGTGATGACTTCAATTTCAAGGTGAATTAGACATGACATAAACCCTAAAGAAATGCATACAATACACTTAATTTGCACTGCACTTTCGTTGTCAAACTGTGCATCTAAGCCCAGGAGGCATGATTTTATTTTCCCAGTAGGTTTGCTATCATTTCTTGTTCACAATAAGCTTCATGGTCTCTTTACTAGAAGACATTAATTCCATGTGAACTAGAAAATTAACAATAAGCTTGAAAATAAAGAGATGTTTATTTTTTACTTTATTTCTTGAACTGCTATTGCAAAAAACAGAAGTGAGGCTGTTTCATACATTTCCTCCTGTGTCTTACATATAACACTCCTGGGAGTATACACCAGAATATTCAAGTGGACAGCCTGGCTAGAGTAGTCAGGAAGGTGTTAAGCTAACAAAAAAGGGAGGTTGAGAAGGGCACCAAATGAGCACTCGCTTAGTACAAAATCAAGATGTCAAGAACAAAATTAATCAAGGTACGAAGGAATGTGAAGAGAAGAAATTCTTTAGTTGGCTACACAAGATCGTCAGGAGCCTTAATAGTAAACAAGATTTGGAAATGTTCATTTATGAACATAAATTCAACCGAGCTGGCTTTACTGAAACCTAGACTGGGTCTTCACGGATGGTGGCAAATTCGCCACCGTCACTTCGATTGTTCTGGGTCGACTGAGCGGTCTGTATAGATGCGCTCAGTTGATCCAGGAAGCGACGCAGGCAAACCACCTCGCTAAGTGGAGTAGAGCTGCATTGAAGGGAGCGCTGTTCCCTTCGATGCAGCGCAGTATGGATGCTGCACAGAGGAGACGCTGTCAACTGCCACCGAATCGCAAAGGTAAGTGTAGACCAGGCCCTAGCGGCAAGATTCACATGGTTAGAAGTTTATAATAAGTAATTTTAACATATTTAGGACGGATCAAGTGGGCAAAAGGGGAAAGGTAGTGGCACTCAAAATGGCATTCTCTTCCTGAGTCACTGAAAACTTGGAAGCTAATAATCTTGAATGCTTATATATTAATGTCTGAAAGAAAAAATACAAGATGGAGTAATAGTGTGTATCTACTGTAGACCACCAAATCACACTAGGGAACATGATGATGTCTTTTTAAGCACCTATCTATAACTTGTAGGTGGGGAAACACAACCAGCTACACTTCTTAGAAAACCCAAGAAGATTTTAATACTAGCAGCATGAGTCATGCAGCATATGTAATATATTGAAGACCCCCATGATATTTACTGAAATAGGAAATTGTTACATGTAACATAGAAGTATTCTGTCTTAGACATCATCTTGATAGTTAGAGGCACTGACCACAGAACTAAAAGTTGGTGGTTGCTCAGGTGCAAGTGATCTAATTTGATTATTCTGACTCTTTATATTTGTTATGTGCTAACTATCAGAGAGAAATAGAAACAGATTCATTCCTGCTAAATCACCGACTTTATATAAAAATATATAGTTGGTGCTTTAAAAGGACTAATTTTTCAAACCTGGAAAAAAAGGAGCCAAATAAAAGACAAAGAATTTAAAGAGGAAAATATAAATGGTAATTGGGAAGTGTTTAACATTTTTGTTAGATGCACAAAAATCCGCAACTGAGAAAGAAGGATATATTGGTTTAAAAAGAGACTGACCTAAAAGGGAAGTGAAAGCAACATTAAAAAATAAATTAAAAAATTGGAGAAAGGGGATGTTTACAGCTTTGAATATAACTTAGAAGCTACGAATTATAGAACATTGATAAGGGAAGCAAAAGGACAAAAGAAATTCAGCAGAGTTGGACAGTACAAAAGTTTAAGTATATCAGAAACAAAAGGAATCCTAACAATGATATTGTTCCATAACTAGATGGAAATTGTATAATTGTTAATAAGGGAGAAGTGTTCAATAAATATTTTCTGGTCTCTGTTTGGAAGAAAACAATGACAATATAATGACAATGAAATGTTTTCCATTCCAATAGTAAGTAAGCAGGATACAAAACAACAACTACTTTAAGATAGACTCTTTAAAATTAGGATGTCTGGCAGCTTAGTTCTCTGGGTCGTTAATGTGTGTTTTTTATAAATCCTTGAATACTGGGGAAGTTTGAGGATTGAAAGAAAGCTATTGCCATGCAGGCATTGATCGAGGTACTTAAAAGCCTGTCAGCCCAACAATCAAACGATATATTTTGCTACAGTCAAATGTAAAGTCATACATTCTGGAACAAAGAATGTACCCCATACTTATAGGATGGGGGACTCTATTCTGGGAAGCAGTGATTCTTTTTTTTAAAAAAGACTTAGGGTACAAAGGGGAGCTTGGGGAATAATCAGCTGTGCATGACCTCCTAATATGGTGCAGTGGCTAAATCCTTGGGTATATAAACTGGGGAATGTTGAGTAGAAAGGATCTAACCTCCCTATTTGTCACTGATGTGACTACTACTGGAATACTGTGCCCAGTTTTTGTATCAACAGTTGAAGGGGGATGTTGACAAATAAAAATGAGAAATAGATGTAGTCCAATTTATTTAAATTAATGAACTGAAGGATAAGAGGTGATTTGCTCAGAAGTATCTACACGGATAACAGAAATTTGATAATAGACTTATTTACTTAGCAGGCAAAGATATGAAAAGAAGTAATGGCTGGAAGTTAGACAAACTCAGAGTAGAAATAAGATGCTTTTTTTAAAAAAAAAAGTGAGATTGATTAACCATTGGAACAACTTACCAAGGCTTGCGGTAGATTTGCCGTCACTGGCAAATGTTTTAATGAAGATTTAACGTTTTTCTGAAAGATATGTTCTAGGGCTAGCATAGCTATTGAACTTGAAGCAGGAATTAATTCAGAAAGTCCTATGGCTTGAGTTATACAGAAGGTCAGACTACATGACTACAGTGATCCCTTTGGGGCCTTAAAGAAAACCTATGTGACTTTTGGGGCAGATTGCATATTCCAAGATGATGTTGAACTTCTTTGACCAAACATAGGGTTTCACTTCATGTTCATTGTAGCTAATAATGTTTCCTCTATTAGGGGAGCAGTGTTAGGAGGCATTTTTCAGTGCTCTGTGCAAGTGTGAAGTGCCTAAAGCTTGTTGCAGAGCGATGGAATAAGACAGTTGCTAGCAGAGCAAACTGAAAAATGCACATCAGGGAAAAAAATAGTCAAATTGTAATTTGATCTTTGAAATTGCATATATGTTATGAGTTTGACCTCTGAGGTGACTCCTACTGTATTCATTATAACTATCTAAATATCCACTTGTAGTATAAGAATATTTTGTGACGCTATTGTGTAAATCTTATTAAAATCTGTATGTATTACTCCTCACTAGGGTTTGGAGAATACAGAGGGTTTGAGGGGTTCTACCAAACAGTTAATTTAATTTGCAGAAATCTTCCAAAATTCACAGAAATATTATTTCTCTTAAATTGTTTTCAGAGGTAAAATTTTAACCAAACAAAACCCATATTTTATTTTAATTACATGGAAACTTGTTATGCAAACAAGAATAATCTATAGCAAGGATCAATGTCTCGCTTTTCTTCTAGGTGTCGCCCATAAATAAAATTAAATAAAGAAATGCAGCAGCTAAGAATATCTATTTAACTAGAGTCAGATGAGACTCCAAACTTGAAAGCTTTGAGTTTAGTTCTAAGTTTGCAAACTGTGATTTTTTTTTATGAACTTTATTTGTGTAGCGCAATGAGTCCGCCCGTATCTCTGTGACAAAATATGGCTCCCAGTTTGGCAAACAGCTTTGTATATGCTTAATTTTACTACCAGGAGTTACTCAAGGTAGGAAAGTTAAGCATGTCCATAAGTGTTTGCAGCATCAGAGGCCTTATTTTGCTCTAGGTAGCTTTGAGGTATCATAATGATTTGGAATATAAAGTTTTAAAGACGGATGGTTTTGTTTGTTTGTTTGCTTTAAAAAAAGGGCTTCAGGGTTACATGAACAAAAGACTTTCAAATGTATAAAGCAGAAAACTGAATAAAACCCATTCAGATAAATTACCTCCACTGGCAACATGAACACCGCAAGAATTAACAATATGGGAAGTAAAAATTATGAGACCCAAGCAAGGTTCAGGAGCTTGTTTGGAACACCTGTTTCCTCTGCTATGAATATTACCCATGGTAGAGAGTTGGCTGCTTGTTTTTCTTCAAAGTTCCCTAGTAGAAAAATTGGTGGAGTGGCATTAACAGTACTGTTCAGAAAAAAAAAGTTCTGCATTTCCTAACAATACTCTTCAGAAAGGAAGCCAGACAGCCCTGAATGAAGAAGCCAATATTGAATGCGTTCAAGTGGTAGGGTGTCCACACAAAGAAAATGGATAATTAAGACACCACAGAAATTTAGTTCTCAGAGCTCTGCCACCCATGCTGCCTCAACAACACTACTTTTTTTTTTTAGGCACTAATGTGGACAGAGCTAGCACATGTCTGTCTGTGCTGGAAATTACAGCTCCTAGCTGCTGTATAATACACAAATTTTATACACAAATAATATACACAAATTTTCAGGACCAAATTTTAGGCCCTCTATTCCATGCTTATTATTCATAGAACGTAAGGTCTGACTGGACCATCTGATCTACTCTGATCAGTTTATCACAGGCCACCAACACCACCTGGCACCCGCACATTAAAATCAACAACTGTAATTTAAACCAAAGCATAACAGCCCACAGGATTCAAGGTACATGCCAGATGCAGAGAACAGGAGGAACCTAGGTGCACCAGTGCCCAAGACTTTGCAGTAGCAGGGAAATGATTAAGTGAGAGAGACCCAAATAATCCTGGCAAGTGACTACACCCACATGCTGCTGAGAAAGGAAAAAAAAAAATCGCCAAGGTCACTCCCAACCTGATTGAGGGGAAAATTCCTTCCTGATCCCACATATGGTTATAGACCTTGAGCACATGAGCAAAAACCAGTCAGCCAATCACCTGTTAGACAGAATGTTCAGTCTCACCTCAGGGCCCTGGCCTTCTCTGTCCAATGTCCAATCTCTGACCATAACCATCCCTACTTGCATCTCTGGTGCTTTTGACACTATAGATTATATCCCCTTAAAGCAACCTTGTTCTCCCTTAGCTTTTATGACATTGTCCTCTCTTGGTTCTTTTCCTACCTCGCTGGTGATTCTATTTCCTTCAGTATTCTCTCCTCTTCCTCGCCAGAGGACTCTGTCCTTTTCTTGAAAAAAATGTCGACTATCCAAATATTCATAATGAATAAGTTGGCAGCTCAAATCAGAGCAAACTAAATTTGGAACTTTTACACACTGAAATAGTCACAAATGAAGATTTGATTTATATATTATTTTTGCTTACTATTTGACCATCTCTAATTATAATTATGTTGCAGCATACAAATTACAGTTTGTCACATTGATTCTTTTCTGTGAGAAATCCATATCTGTTTACTTTATTTAAGAGCACATACTGTAAAGAGACTGATGGGTATTGGAAGTCAAATAACATGATAGCAAGTGGCAGCTGACAGTAGAATAGGTTCGGTAGTCAATGCCATTCTGAAATCTCTGCAAAAAAAGTAGATTTGAATCATGCCACCATTCACTTTCCACCCATTGTAAATGTACCAGTATTGAGCAGTGGCATCAGTCTACACTGGCCCACAAATTATAGTAACATTATCGCTATACTTCTTAGAGAAAGGTGAAGCAGATAGGTGAAGTGTAAAAATGAAAGCTTATTTGTTCACAGTAAGAGACACTTATTGAAAAGCAAGCATAAAGCATGGGGGAGAATATGATGACTCCCCACATGAGTAAAATATTTCTGTAACATGGAAAAGAGAGAAGCAAAAGCTAAACTGGTCTCATAAACTCATTCTATTGGATGACCTTTAGATTCCATGGGGGAAAGAACAAACAAGCTGCTGTGCAAGCGTGCTTCATGTATAAAATTAGTTGAGGTAGGATAAAATGATCAGTCTTGGTTCTTTGAATTTTATGACGAGGGATTTTATATGTTGTTGTGCTGAGTTTGAATAGGCCAATAGTCTTGACCTAAGCTATAACACTATGCCCTGTTACACCTATAAAACTGTACTACCACTAAAAGCATGTTAGTACACTGAGATCCCTAAGCATATCAGACAGTCATGCTTATACAGTTTTGTGCTTGTAACATACAGCCTCTGACAGTTTTGACAACTCCTTTTCTAATCCCTGCTATGCCCCAGTTTACTTCTTTCTACTCCTGTCCCTAGAAAATATTTGCTTCCAAGAATTCTTATTTCCTAAGCTTTTCCTAGATTCCTCTTTTCTAAAATGTTTTTCTCTTCCTTCCCCAGTATATATTTTTGCTGATCTTTTTTAATTAGCCCTTGAACCTTTTTTATTTAGCTGGGATGTTTTTAAAGTTATGACAAAGGTTAGTGAAGTTGCTTCTTTAAGTACCAGCAAGTAACACTTATTCATAACAAGATTTTTGTAAGAAAGGCCACCAACAAACTTATATGGGGCCTGATTTTGATCTCATTTACACCAGGTAAATCAGTTGCCATGCATTCAAAGTCCTCAATGGGCCTGAATCTAAGGTCACTTAGATTGGCATTACATCAATGAAAGGCCATTGATTTTGGTGGAGTCACTCCTGATTTAGGCCCGGTCTACACTTACCTTTGCGATTTGGCGGTAATCGACAGGAGATACACAAGTGACGTAAATCGCTTGCGTATCTCCCGTTGACTTACCGTCGTCTCCTCTGCGTGCCGTCCACACTGCGCTGCATCGAAGAGAACAGCGCTCCCTTCGACACAGCGCTACACCACTTACCAGGGTGGTTTTCTTGCATTGCTTCCTGGATCAACTGAGCATGTCTATACAGACCGCTCAGTCAATCCAGAGCAATCGATGGGATGGTGGCGAATTTGCCGCCGTCAGTGTGGACCCAGCCTTAGAGTGGTGTAAGTGACAGCATAATCAAGCCCAGGAGAGTAAAACAGGTAAGGAGAGAAATCACTGCAAGCAATATTATAGTAATAAACTGAGTCTTTGTCTGTGTAAACAATATTTCAAGTCTTGCTCTTTGAGTGTTTTTAAGAAAAAATACCTGGACCATTTTGTTTCATCCATTAACCATCCAATGTTACCTTTTTAAAGTCTCTAACATTGTGATCTAATTTTCAGGAGTGTTTGGTGGCCTGTTTCATTGTATTTGTGTATATTTTTGTCTTCATTCCTGAAACTCTATTCTTTTAATAGGTCTGTTCCTTTCAAAAGTACAGATTTTGTTTAATGAGCTCAACCATATTCTCAACAATTAGACTATTTACTGACCTAGAATATAAGCCAAGTAATAGCCAAATTTGAAGTTCTGAAGGTAGAACTGTTAAGTCCTGTTAACCATCTGACACTTATGTTGTCTGCTGCTTCTGCAATTTCTAAGATAAAATGTTGTTTTGCTGCCTTAATGTTTGTAAATGTGCTTTTCACAACTGAGCAAAAAATCAATGAGAAGCTAATATCCAATTTTGGCTGAACATATGGATGTTACTTTTTATACTGTCTCTAATGAAGGCTTCATTGTTATAATATGTACATATTTTGAATGTACAGCATTGTCTTTCATTGGTGTTATTACTAATCTACATTAGTTAGCATGCGACAGAGAATTATATGGAGCCATAATTTAATTTCAGAGTTCTGCTGCCTACATGAATCACTCGTGAGCAAAACACCAGAACCCTGATGTGGAGTTTAGTCTCATAACTCAAAGTTGTTCCTTCATATTTTGTTTACTGTAATACACACATGAGGAACTGCATCCCAAGTAAACTAATGCAACAAAGATGTGTTGGTAGAAAAGTACATGACTGTCAGCAAATGATTTTCAGAGCTATATAAGTGATAGAACAAACAGAACAAAACCCTTTATAATAAATTTTCAACTTAATTTTAAAAGATGGACACTTGGGCAGCTATTTAAAAATGTTCATTGTGATTAGCCTTTAATTTAGAAGGGCATAAACTAAATTCATTAACAATTGTACAGAGGAAATATTAAGGAAGCCAAAACTTATTACTGCTGAGAGAAATATGCATGACAGATAGGTACATTGTTGTTCTCTGTATTCTAATATGCTAATAAAAGCTCCAGTGATCCAATGGCATCATTAAACCACTTTAAAATCCCTTGGAAGATCTTGGTTGGAAGGGTCCATGCTCAGGGTGGCCATATGTGCCGTTTTGGCTGGGACAGTCCCTTTTCTAAGCCCTGTTGTGGCCGTCCCGACTTTTGTCAAGAGCAAACGGGACAAATGCCCACTTTTATTTAAAAAGAAAAAAAGGTATGGGGGGGTGTGTGTGAGCAGCGATACCAGCCTTGCACGGGGGGAGGGATGGAAGGCAGGGCTCGCATGGCGGAAGTCAGGCAAGGAGGCAGCGATGCCAGCCCCAGCTTTGTGCACAGCGGCAGACAGGACTCGAGTGAGCAATGAAGCCAGCCCTGCACTGGGGGGCAGGCAGCGCTTGGGTAGGCAGCAATGCTAGCTCTGTTCTGAGAGGGCGGGGCAGGGTTCAGGCAAGCCCCTCATGGAGGGGAGGGGCTTGGGCCAGCCCCACACGGTTCCTGTTTTCCCTTGGAAATATGGTCACCCTACCCATGCTATTTCATTTCACTGGAGGACTGGGGCCTGATACCTGCATTGTAAGCAAAATCAGTCTATTATAGCTTTAGATTCATGTGCTCTTCCACAGGCCCACTCTTTTACGTAGAGAGCATTTACTAGCAATATAGTGGCCTAATTTCATATATCAATGGAGCTTGTCTGTAATTAAAGATGATCAGTATTATAACTAATTAATGGAACAAAGAATGTGAAGTGACATGGCCATTGTTTCCAATTAATGCACCAATCCTGTGGCTCATGGAGAAGGTCTATCTTCAGTCATGAAGAAGAGAAATAAAGTTAAACTCTAAGGTTTAAACCACAGCTTACTGATAGAGAACTTTGTAGTGGGAAATCTGGAAGTGCAATGAATTGTCAGACACCTCATAATTAGGAGTGAAGTCAGTTTCTAAAATCCTTATTAGAAGTGGGCCACAGTAATACAGGAGCACCCGTATATGTACTACTATATGAAAATGGACATAAACTTTCCCTATAGTATAATATAGACAAGTAATGGTCAACTTATTTCTTCAAATTGATTCTCTCTCATGAAATCTATAAATTATTCTATCACAAAATGCTTTTCAGGCTAAATGCTGTGTTGCCAAGATCAGCCTATGAATAACACATTTGGCTACCAAAAGCTTAGAAATAGTCTTCTGTACAAAATACTGCACAAAAGACTGAATGAAATCTGAAGCATTATTATATACATATAATGCTGATATCTGTAGAATTAAATGACCTGTTTATTGCCTCTGTAGCCTTGAAATGTTTTCCTATAATGTATTTTAGATCAGGACAGTTCTGTACCATATTTATGATCTCCTGTGTCAATATGACATGAACTCCAACATATGCCATAGGATCTTAATGTATCTCAAAAAATAGTGTCTGGTATAGTCTGAAAATAACTTTAAATTGTAGCACTTCAGGTTAGCAAGCATCCTCTGAAGATATAAAAAGTTTTTATCTGATAAAGTATATTGAGACAAGCTTTTGAGGTTACACAGAGCTCGTCTTCAACACAGAGCTCTGAGTAAACTCAACAGCTTGTGTCTTTCGCCAACTGAAGTTGGTCAAATAAAATATATTACCTCACAGACCTTGTCTCTCTAATAACCCGGCGACCTACATAGCTACAGCAACACTGCAAACAGTATATTAAGTTAATCATCTCAGCTATATTGTTCCCAAGTTTCTTTTTGCCATGATTCGCTTCAGATTTAAGGGAATTTTATGGCATTTCTTATTAGGGGAAAACATATATCAGGGATGCTGGATCAGATACTTCATGAATTTTGATGAGAAAAGGCAAGAGTTGAGCTTTCCAGAGGACAATACAAGAGGGTGTACTTCAATTTGTTTTGAGTACATCCTCTATGATATATAACAGCAACTTTGTCAATATCACTAAACGTCACATTAAAGGTTTTGCCCCAAGGACACTGTCAAGTAAGCTTTTTTTGGTTGGTTTCTTTCAATGTCTGTCTTCAAATAGAATACTAGAGCCTTTTAAACTGAATGAAACTAATTTCCCACTCCATTATACCAGTGTTAGAATGGTGGAATTCTGTACGTTCTCTGGGCCAGAGACAGTCTTTTGGTTTGTGTTTTGTATAACACAATTGGGTCCAGAGCCATGATTATAGCTCCTAAACACTATGATAACACTAATAATATAATATTGATAAAACTAGGGTATTTGCATGGAGAATCAGGGTTGTCATTTACTTACTAATTTTCTTGGCAAATATTTTGAAACTTTCATTGTGAGCACAAGACTGTATGATTCAGTTTACCTTGTATTTTTCGTGTGTGTGTGTGTGTACAAACACTACTAATTTTGTCAGCAACTCATTGAAGATAATGATGGTTAACTAAAAGAGCATATTCTACTTTAGATGTGGGAGAAACATCTAAATTTTCCCTTTTAAACTGTTTTTTAAAACCAGAAACATGTTCTATATGGCTTAATAGACCAATATTCATTCTGGAGAAAGTCAATAGGTGCATAAATTTTCAAATTTAAATAATGAATAAAGTGTCCAAATCAGACCAATAATAGATCCCATCTCCATACATAAATCCCAGATTAGTCTTTTCATGATATACGATAAAGTGATTGGAGCTCAAATGACAAGATGTGCAGATGCAATATAAATGTATCCTTATATGTTTCACCAAATGAAACCCCAAGGGCCTGACAAAAATTATTTGCTTAATGAAGATAATCTTCCTGTAAAACTTGAAAGAAAATGTATTCAAATCATTCGGGGACAGCTAGGGTGGTTTGTTAACATTGATAAATAAAATTTTCAGCAAATGTTATCATATTTTTGAATTCACAAAATATTTGCAAATCCATTCCATTATTTATAAATCGGTTCAGCATTCCATATATTCACAGTATCACAAGCAAATCGGTGGTCTACGGCTTATTTACAATGCATACATTCTTAATATCTAGTACTTAAACTCCAAAATTGATCCCCTCAAAGTCTTCTTGTGGGTATAGCATCTATATTTGATGTTGTATAAATATTTTGTTTGAATACACACATTCACGATCAAGAGCACGTATGTATACAGATCAAACATCAAACATATAGTTGGATAGCTCTATCTGTTACTATTATGCTGACCAGATTTGAAGTCTTACAGATTCACAGTTACTAAAGGGCCTAAAAATGAATACATGAAAGTGTAGATCTGGTACTCAAGAAATATTGTAAGTGTTTCTCCAGACTTTCACCTTCTCTACTCTCAAGACAAGAAGTTGACTAGTAAAGTGGATTTATTTTTGAGTAAGACTTGATTCCTATACAAAATTTTAGAAAAAGAAGTGACATAAAATTCCTTCTCCAGTTAAAACAACATGAGGAGTTTAGGAAGAATGGAAACACCCCCAGGCGAAATTTCATCCCCAATGAAATCAAGAGCAAAACTCCTATTGACATTGATGGGCCCAGGATTTTACCGCCAAATTATAACTGAAGAGGCCACTAAGATTCATATCCAGGCTTTTTGTGAAAAAATCCCCTTGGCATCTGGACTGACTACATGTGATTTGAGACTACTGTGTTTGACATCTCATCTGAAGAGCTCTGTGCCTATTTCTTTTAGTATGGGTGAGTCCTGCCTCAAAATATCAGCACACTGCTCTCAAGTGATATTCTTGAGAAGCCAAAAGCCAAGACAGAACAGCTTTTTATCTTTAGTGCTAAAGAGGCACGGTTCCAAAATATGTTTCTGATCCTTTTAGCAACTCTTTCACAGCTAAATAAGTATTTCTGTTTGAAATAGAGAAAGAATATCACCCTGCTGATTTTGTTTTCATTTAGCTCTTCTCTACAGAACTTTCCTAGGAGCTGGCAGTCAATCCATGTCCAATCAAACTGATCAGGTGTTTTGGGCATGACTTTTCAGACGCAGCATGAAATAGAGATGTTAATGTAACTTTATAGACAGCTTCTTGTTTGGCATATTCTCTAAAGATTATCTGCAGGATCTTTAAGAACCTTTTGGATAGCTTGGAAATCTCAACGCTATATGCATTTTTCATTATTTTCCTGCTGCTTCTGTAATGTTTCCAAAGTGTCAGGTCTCAGTTACAAAAGGAGCCTAGAACGTCACTGAGGAGGGGAAAAGAAATAGTGCTGAAAAACTGGTTTTCTAAAATGAAATTAAAATAGATTTAAATTAATTGCTGAATTAATTTTAAAATGCACTCAATAATAATTTGTTAATCTGCTCTGCTTACAATCATTTTAGCACAAATGTCACCAAAAACCATTTTCTGTGGTGTTGAGTAGCTTTGCATTAATGGTTGTACCCCACCTTGTGCCTTTTACATTATTTATAACATCTTTCACAAGTATTTGGCATTGAATAACTTACGAAGAGGTGTGGGAGGGGGAAAACAACAGTATTTGACCTGATAAGTAATATGTGTAGTTTATATTTATTTATTCTTATGAGTATATATTCAGTGTCTTGCTCCTTTTTATCTCAGCTGCAGGCTTTGTATTCCTGCTCAGTGGGATGAGCTATCAATGGCACAAGCTTTATTCATTTACTGATTCAGAGTGCTGCCTCAGAGTATCAAGTCCTGCAAATATGGGTAAAACTTAAAGGCTTTAATCCTTGAACTGTCAATTTTCATTGTGTTACTGCCAGATGGCAGTGGAGGAGCTAGACTCAAAATACAAATTTTGCAAGTGCTGCTCATGGGGTTTTCTTGAGATGTGTTGATGAGTGCACATCCTGCTAACTGTTTTAAAAACACTGGGTCAGATTCTGATCTCTTCTACACCAGTGTAAATGAGGAGTAACGTCACTGGCTTCAGTGGAAGTACACCAGGGTTAAACTTCTTCCCATTAGGAAGAAAAGTCTGAGAGTGATCATAAGAAGAAATGCTTTTAGCAGCAATTCTTGCAATTTGCACTCATCACTAAATGACCTAATTTAAAAGAACATATTGTTGTATAAACATGTGTAAGAGCTGAAGAAGTTGGGGTCCATCAAGGAAGCAGGACACTTTATGAAGCCCTCTGCTGTGAAGAAGCAAATTTAAAGGTCTGAAGTTTTTCAACAGAGATAATCTTTTAAAATCTTCTCCATCAGTTTTCTACACACACCAATTTCAGTTTTATAACATCTCGCTGTGCAAGTCTTGCAGGAAACTTGCCTATCTTGCAGAGCCTTGCATGAATAATTCATGTGAGTGTCATGCTGAATCTCCTTGGAGGAAGTGTTTAATAAGATTCTTCCAAACAATCCAAAAAATAACTTTGTCTGTCTCTCTCTCTCTCGGAAGCTTTTGTGCAATTCAATTTAACTGAAAATCAAAACATATGGTAGACCCTTCTGCCTTTTGTTTGGTAGGATGAAGTATAATGATGAGGCTTCTTAATTGGGGTCAGAATCTTGGATCTGTCAGATTTGAACATGCAGGCAGAAGTTTAAAAAACTTGGTACAATTCCTATTTATCTTGTGTTAGTGTAATCTTTTGGGTTATACTAAATGGCAATGGAAAAGACAGCAGACAAAGACGGAGAAGCAGCATTTCCACTTTTTTCAATCCTGCTGCAGACTGAAAATACTATTAAGCTCCAGTAAAATACTGTTGCTCTTAAAATTTCCCAGATGTAGAGTGTCCAAGTCATTTTTGCATGGTCAAACTTGCAATATCTCATGAACGTTTCATGTAGCTGCTGTCTGAGATTCCCTCTAAAGAGAGAGAGAGAGAAAGAGGGGGAGAGAGAGTGTTCCCTTGGCAGCTTTTAAAGATTTATAAGCTAATAAAACATACATGGGTGTTGGTCCCTGTTAAAAGGAAGTTTTTAGTGCTACTGCAGAGGCTGTTTGGATTCCCCCCTCTCTGAGGGAATCTAAGTTGATAGCTGGAAACAGGAAGTCTCTCAGGACAATGTAGGTGGTGTGTGTGTGTGTGTGTGTGTGTGTTTGGGATTTCTTTTAAGCTTTTGTTTCAGGGACACCCCACTTTCTCCTGTAAGCACTTTCCCACTAAAAATAAAAAAACAAAAGTTGTCGATACAGTAAGGTGAAGTGTTTCATAGACCTCGGTGGTGTTCCCAGGAGCACTTCTCAGTGTGAATTTGGCAGCTGTATAATTCGAGTTACAAATGCTCTGCACAAGTTTTAAAGGAGGCAGAAGTGAATGTTAGCAGTAGGTTTGTTTGCTAGGAAGAATGTCTCACAAAAATAATGTCTTGGTAAATGCTTTGTCAGATAACAATGACAAGAATACACTGTGAAAGAACCTCGGTGTAGTTTGACCACTTTGTGCCACTCCATTGGCATAATTTGGCCCTAAATTTAAATTCACAAGCTCAGAGAGGACCAACCCAGCACATGCGTGATCATTCAGTAGTGTAGAGCTGACAGGATTTTGTAGGCTAATTGCCCCCACCCGGCTGCTGATATAATGTGGAAAAGGACGTCTGGCCAGAGCACTTCTATACAATGTTGACTGTGCGGTGTGTTTTGCTCCCTATGGTCATTCAAGACTGCGTGTGAGTTAGAGAAGCCCCCAGAATTCCCTAACTCAAAAAAAGGGGGAATCGGTCATGCCCAGAGCAGTGCCACGATCATGGTAGGGCAAAGATTATTTTTTAAAAGAGCTTTGCCCAGCGTCCTTTGACTTGCATTCTACAGGCTCGATCCTTAGGTGCTGTCAACCAGCATGGCTCCATGACTTCAGTAGAGCTATGCTTATTAAAGCCCCAGTGGAGGATTTGGCCTTGTGTGTGTTGTCATCCCTGGGGATCTGGCCTATTTACAAACATGTGGCTTGACAAAGTTGAAGACTCTGACATTCATTATAACTGAAACATCTTCCTTCAACAATATTGCTCTCCACAGTACCTTCCAGGGAGCTCATTTAAGACCATATGAGTGTTCTGTGGTTTGCTATATATGTGAAGGAGTCTTCATAATGTGACTCTGAGAGTTGAACTCCTTAAACTAGTTAGTGTTTTTCCACTTGTCATTTAGATTAAATTAATATTGTAATTGCTTTCTCCAGAGACACCATAACTGCATGCAGTCTCATTTATGGAAAAAATATGGATGATGGGTGACTAATGCTGCTTAGTTAGGCCTTTCTAATAAAGATGGTATATGTCAATCCTTTCTCTGTCAGACAGAGAAACAACTCCTGATTTCATTCAGCCTATTCCTTCAGGGGATTCTGTCTTGGAGATTGCTATAATAGGCAGCATTATGGGTTTTGACTTCTTTGGCAGATTTTACCCTTTCTTTTGCAAAGAGCCTTCTAATTTTCAGATACCCTCTCTCAGGGACCACGCATTATCCCTTAGAAACGAAAGAGAACTAGAACTTCTCGGAAGAACTTTGACCACAACATCCTGGTCCACATTCCTCAGCCTGATAATTAAGAATCAAACACTCAACATGCTAGATACTTGGCCAGTGTAAATCAGCCTTGCTGCATTAAAATCAATAAAACAACATGGATTTCAGCTGAGGATCTATCCCTCTAATTTGGAGAACTTAGATTAGAGTTAGAGATATGTTTGTCTATCTATGAATTGAGCTAAACATGTTGTCTTCAATTGGTCATTTTTTTTTTTCAATCAGTACTCTATTACTGATGGATGAATTTGAAAATTCAAATAAAATTAAATAAATCAAATAAAATAGATTCCTCTTAGCCAGCACCCTACACCCACACTCCAAAGTTCAGCATTTACTTGTGCTTCAAGTGTCGTTGGTACTATGGGTAGATAGAAAGGGAGAAGTATTTTGGGGCACAACTGTTTCCCTTTCTTATAGTTCTTTTTCTTTGAAAAACACCTCCAGTTGAGGTTCAGGAGACAGAAGATCTAGTGTGATGGGAACCTCCATGTTTCCAAAATGTAGATTTCTCACTCACACCCTTTTCCTGCTGAAGAACTTAACCAGGCGATAGTCCATTTGATTTTTGTTGACACCTGGCTGAGGCATCAGTTTGCCTTTTTGTCTTTGAGAAACTGGTTTGTGCCTGCTTTTCTAAACGTGGAACATTTATACAGTAATGCTATACAGTAGAATCTTTTAACTTTACATACAATGTTGCCACACATATTTTACCTGGACAGTAACAATTAGCAAATTGAGTTTTCAAATGATATCTCACACGGCATACTTTGCACAAAATCCAGTATAGTTTTGTAAAAAAAGATGAACATAGGGAAACAGACTGCCACACTCCTCTCCGGGGAAACATGTATTTTTGTCCCCCATCCTCCTTCCCTTCATGTGAGTAAATGTGCTATTGGATATTCAGAATAAGTAAATAAAAACAACAAAAATCTGTTCTCCAACTTAGCCAGGTCATGAACTTCATTTTAATTGTTAAACTCTTGTTTTTAAAAAGCCATTTGGGAGGGGCAACAGAAATGTGAACTCATTTGGGCTAAATCCTCCCCATTTATTCCAATCTGTCCTCCCCTCTCCGCACACAGACTGACCTACAGAAATATCTGCAAAGTGAAACTCATGCCATTTCCCTCCTCAGTGAGCAGCTCGTCCAGAGGAGGGGTGTGCGTGTGTGTTTGGGGTGGGGGGAAATCCATCTGGCCTTCCTGTTTTCTGGTTTGTTTTATGAAGATTTGGATTGTCAATCTAACTCCTCCCCCCTCCCCTGACCCTTTTCTCATTCTATCAGTGCTTCTGCCTTCTGCAGCTGCAGTGAAGAGACTGATTACCACCAGTCCTGCCCCAGGCTCACCTCGCAGGTTCCTGCAGCAAGCAAAATTCACATTCCAAATGAGTGAGCTCCCCCTGAAATAATCTACTCATTCTGAACATTGTATTTATTCCAGCATTACTAGATTGCTAGTTGCCTTCCAGTTATAAAAGTTTGCATTTCAGGCCAGCCCAGAAATGTGAATTTCATCTCTTCTCCTTTCCCCACAAAACTATTTTTAGTTCTCATTTGCATGGTTACTTTTCAGCTTGTGATGGAGAGCTCTGGCCTGACTTTAAAAAACTGCACTTACTCCTCAGTAAGACTGCTCACATCAGCAAAATCTGGGCCCCGAGTCCATAGTCTGAATGAGGGCTTGCAGAAAACTAGCCTCAAACCATCAGAAATATATACTAATTGTTTTAAGGTGACATCCTGGCCCCACTGAAGTCAATGACAAAACTATTTGACTTTGGTGAACCCAGGATTTCACTCCTGGTGTTTCAGACTGTCATGCAGTTAAAATACTGCCTCTCAGAATCTTATCCAATATATCCTAGGCTACAGAGACCAAAAAAATACTCTTACAATTCAGTCCCCTGCAAGTCCCTGTGAAGCACCCACACTTTGAAAACCCCTATGATACATACAAGATGACATAGGAGGCTTGATGGTGTGATGCCTCTTTTTGACATTTTCTGTGCATGAGTGGCAGGATGGAATCCTCTAAGCCAAGCTTCTTACCCAAGACTATAACTATGTGAATAACTGATTTTCTGGTTCACTGGCAGTTTGGGGAAAAAATTGGTTTGAAATTCTTGATGAATTGAAAAGTTAGAAATATTCATTTGGGGGCAATCGAAACATTTTGCTTGAGCTGAAACACAATATTGTGTCTTGATTTCAGGCATTTTTAACTTTTTAAAAATTAAATAAAAACAAATGAAATTTGGAAACAAAGGGTTAGCTTCACAAAACCCAGAAGGAAGATCTGCTTCTTCTCTTATACCCAATAGCTCAGTGTGTGATGCACTTACCTGGGATGCTGGAGAGACAGGTTCAAATTCCTGCACCGGGCAGGAACTGTAACCTCGGTTTCCCATATCCAAGGCAGTGCCCTAATCACCAAGTTATGGAGTGGGTCTTGGCTCAGTCTCTTCTCTTTGAAGCTTTTCCACTGTGCATAAATCATTAGTCATTAGCCAGGGACTGGAACCTGGATGTCCCCCTCGCCCTGATGAGTCCCCTGAGCACCAGCTTTTTGTCATTCTCACTGTTTCTATGGCCCAATGAATATCTAAATATGTCATACAAAGTGGAAAAGCTTCAAGAGGAGAGCTTGAAGGACACCTACCTGAGAATACCAAATAATTGGTGATTAAAGCATTCATTGGGGTACAGGAAATTTGTATTCAAGTCTCTGTTTTATAGGAGGGATTCAAACCTGGGTCTCTAACATCTTAAATCCTAACCACTGGGCTACTGGGTGTAAAGTGGGGAGAGGACTTTTCCACAGTTCTGTGAAAGTAGCTTCAGGTTATATTTATTATTTATTTTTTGACTGAAATAATCTGCTGATACATTCTTGAAGTCACAGGATGTTTTGGCTGACCCAAATCTGCATTTATTAACCAAAAAAAAAAAAAAAAAAGCTTTGGCCAAAAATTTCATCCAGCTCTACTCCAGACCCTTTCCTTACACCTTCTCGTTTGGATCTCACATCTGCTGTCTCAATCCCCACTCCCTCTTCAGCCTAATCAGATGCTTCATTTTGAGAGTGGGATAACGTGAGACATTGTATCATAAACCTTAGTAATATGTAACATCATCTAAATTCCTTTCCCCCACTAACACTGTAGTTCTTTCTCCAAAAAGGAATTGCTTTGGCAATATTAATTCTGCATATACTGAGACCTGTTTCTTCTTCATGATTCTAGATGTTCAGTGATGGCTTTTTCTTAATGGATGCATCTTTAGACATAGGCTGGTCATGTAGCCCCCATATTTGTTTTAGGCTGGGATGAGGATTGTGCTTTTTGGGGAGGAATTTCACTATAGGAAGAAGTCTCTTGGCTAGAAAACTGTATATTCCAGTATCCCATATTCAGGAGCATATGGGAACCTGAATTTGCTTTACAAATTCCTGCACTAGTAAGGGGTTTGGACTGGGCGGCTGAAAGGAAAGGGTGATAGAGAAGGTCATTGATGCTAGGTCTGAGGAGTATGAGTGGCAGTGTAGCCACAATAACATAGGTAACAGCAGCTGAGCACAACTGAGCTGTGCTGCCTACATAACCACTCTATCCAGGTGGGTTTGTAACTGGCAAGGCTTGTGTGTGCTTAGGCTGCCACAGCTACATTGCTATTTATACTTAGTGTGAGTATGTGTGTACAATCAGGGGAATGACACTCCTACCTTGTAGCGCAGACGTAGTTTAAGAGGTGAAAGGGTGCCCCAAAATGATACCCTTTAGGCCCATCTACTTCCCAAAGAGTACACATCGCCCAAATCTACAGCAGTGGAGCCACTAAGCTATTAGCTGTTCTGGGGCAGGGCTCCCACTCTCTTGCATGTGTTTTCCCCTCCCCACCCTACCTCAAAAATCTTTGAAAGGTCTATATTTTTTATTATCATATAGAATGAAAAGAAAATGTTGACACCTCAATTTTTAACAAAATGGAAGTTTTGCTAACTGATCAGCCCTAATTATTATTAACAATAGAAATTAGATCACATCCCATATATTTTTTTAAATAGATCATAGGAGCTTGTCTGTAAATTCTGTTAGCAAGTGGTAGGATTTATATGTTTCTGGACCAGGCCCAACATCACAGATTTATGGCAGCCCTTTTTTGTGGTGTGCTGCTGTTTTACAATTAGAGAGATGCCTGTACTAAGAATATCTACTACTTATGTCTACCCATGGCAAACTTTCTCTCTTCAGGTCAAGCAGTACCTTGCCAGTGGTAACTTTGTGCTTAAATATTAGTTCCCAAAGGAACACTTCCAGAGGAGAGACTTTCAATACCACTGAAGCAGCATTTCATGTAGGGAAGTAGGAAGACTTGTGAGGAGGTGACACTTGTAGAAGTACCAGTCAGCATGGAGACAGCAGAGGAAGAAAAGGATGTGGCTTATAGAAAGTGATGAGACGTTACCTCCATGTTCACAGGCAACTGAGTCTCCCTGGGGATTCTCAAGATCTCTTCTAACTTTGGAGAGACATTGGCCATTTCACTCAAGCACAGCACTGCACAACTCAATTTGTCTCTTTGGATCCAAGAAGGCAAAACTGAATGCAATTTTCAGCTATCAATAATTGTAATTAAAAATAAATTCTTGTGTCAGCTTCAAAATTATATCTAATTCAGGGACGAGATTTGGAGACAATGAATGGAGTGCATTAAAAATGTCTTCTGCTTATTGCTGAAAGCATCGATTCCCATTCTGCCTCACATGCGTCAACAATTAGGATTCTTCACTAAACATTGTCTCGGTGAACTATTTGTATTATACCACAGTAATGTTGAGAGGCCCCATGCATGAAGTCTCAGAGGTTGTGCTAGGTGTCACACACATGCAGACAAAGATAAGGTCATGCCCTAAAAAACTTATCATGTTTTGCACATTTTATGAATATTTGCATACTATTTTAAATTATTATCATCAGATTAAGTGATTGTCAGCTGTCCTCCTCTGCCCCTCAACCTAGCCATCGTTAATTATTGGGCAAGCACTGCAAACATCCATTTATGATGTATGCATCTAGAATTTAATATAGAATAAAATAGACAGATCTGCTAGAAATACTGTACACGTGAGGCTAGCTGGAGAATGGAAATATTCATGAAGAACATGAGCCCATTCTCCATCCACTAGCTAAATTTTAAAATTAAATACCTCTGGGGATAGTCAGGAATATTCAACAGACTGTGTGTAAAGGACTCTGCTTTGAACATTGTAATATATTACTGATATCATAGCAAAATGGATTATGTGGCTTCATGCTACAGGGCTTTGGGACACTCTAAAATGAAATGATGCATCATCAGTAAAGATATGCCAGTCCAAAAACCCACCCAGAGCCCAACTATTTTAAAAATGTTTTTATCACTAATATCCGTGGAAAATTTGGAGAGTTGAAAGTCTGACCTGAATTTACTCATCAGTAATACAGCCTCCAATATTTATTTCTAAAAGGTTTTTTGCTGAAAAATAATAATTCATTAATAATCTCCCTTTGCCGTTATCTATGCCACCTTTGAATGTGGTGGTCACATTTGTGTGTGCCATGTGGTCCGTTGTGCTGGAAGTTTAAACTAACGATAAATAGAAACTAAATAAGATCAAAAGAATCCTAAAAGAACATTTTTTTAAAAACAAACAATCAACCCTGCTGACACCGGGTTTTAAAAATCTTTCTGAAACAATTGCCCCATCCTTGCAAGCAATATCTGAGCTCATGCCATTGACCTCATATTAGTTCCAATTTCTCCTTTCTTAACTCTTCCAGTTTCTTGCATCTCTTTCTATTTTTGGATAATAAAGCCTTGATCCTACAGCTAGCTTCACTGGGGCTCTGTGTGGACTCAGCATGTGCTGTTAGTTGTAGGATTGGGGCCAATTTGCTCTGCATTGCATTACCTCTAGTTGAGATAGTGTTCGTTGTCAGGCTGCCTCTAAAGGATTAGATGCCGTACTACCTAAAGATACGTGAATGTTCTCTACAGAAAATCTCCCACCAATGTTACCACTATATTTGAGCTAAACAATATCAACTATATATAATACTTGATGGGAACAAAATTATAACCGTGGACAAGCCAGTCCTGTAAAGCAGGAATTCCCAAACTTTTTAATAAGGTGACCCACCACAACTTAATTTCATCTTTTTTTTTCCCGACCCACTCCAGATCCAAATTTGTGGCTGGGGCCACAAAATCATAAGCCGGCATCCTTTAATGCTGCCACTATTTTCTTGGCACCCTTCCAAGGGGGCACAGATCATCCACAGCAGCACCCTTACCCCTGCACCACAAGCCGAATCTTAGCCTGGTGCAGTGGAGTGTCACTGGGGAGACAGAGCTTACAGAGTGAGCTCACCATGAGCAGCAATTGTCCTGTGGGGCTGGACCTAGCTCCTTGCTTTGAGGGTTGCATGTGTTTGCAGTGCCACTTAGTTTTGGCCTGGCTACCCGTCTGTCATGACAGAGTAGCAGCTTGTCCAAAACTGAGTGGAGTTGCACCCCTGTGCGCTAGGACATAATATTTGGAGCTGGAAGCTGGGCCCAGTCCCCTGGGACACAAGCCACTGCTGTGGGGAGATTGTGGGGCAGACTTGCTCTCCCTCCTCCCCCAAACCTATCTACAATGTGCCCATGACCCACCAGTTGATTCATGACGAACTCTTTGGGAAACACTGCTTTAAAGTTTTGCATTTCATTTAGATTTTGTGTCAGTCAAGAATAAAAGGAGATATACAGTTACCTTCTAACTGAGTTATTGAACATTTGTTCCTGTATATGGGACCCTGGTGTTACCGTCCTTATTTTATTCACCTTGGGCTTGAGTCTGTCAGCCATTCTCGCCTTGAACGGTACCTTACTTCATGAGTAAACCGACTGTAATCAAATAGGACTGTTTGCAAAGTAAGGAACGCATCATGGTGAGCAAAGGTATCCAAAGCTGACCTTTTAGCTAGGATTTCAGTTCCCCATACATACTCCTAAAATACTAAGATTGCATCTTTTGTTTTGATTATACACAGAGAGCAAAACAAACAATTTCTCAGGATGAGGCAGCAAGCAGAAGAGCCTTTGCTGCTGCCATAAACTCAGCCATAAAACTTGTAATGTTTAAAGAGCTGTTTTCTCCTTTCTTTTTTCTTAGTTAACAACCTCTGTATATAACATTGGCCCTAAACTTGTCTGTAATCTGTAGCTCTGCCAAAGGAAATGGCATTCAGGGTTAAAAAACGTATAAGATTTCTTTCTCTAACCTTAAAGTTATGCCCGCTCGGACTGCGTTTGGGATTGTGAGCCACTTGCTGTATAAATGAGCACAAAGACCTTGTGTGAAGTTTAATCTAACAAATGATCAGTAGAGGGCACTAATCTAACATTGGAAAGAATAAACTCAGTATGTCATCTTATCTAAAATGTTGTCTAAAAGGATCCTAGATTAATCTGTTAATATCCTCACATGTTTTTCTCTCTCTATCTACTTTAATTGCCAAAGCAGTGACAACTTTTTCAGTACATTATACTGGCACTTAGCAGCACTGATATAGATACGGTTACTAGCAAATTAATTAAAAAAAACCTTCTAGAATCTCAAGAATTCATAATGTTGAATACGAAAATACAAGCATACTGTATGGATGTAGGCTGCATCTTAATCTAGACTACATACAATTTACAATATTTTGTATACTGAAAATGCAGTGAGTTGGAGAGGTCATTTGTGACTAATTCCCATGTGCTTTTTTCTTATGCAGTTTTGTTTGAAAAACATATTCTCCACCCCCTTTGTTTATCTCCCAAAGGTGTTGTCTCGCAAGGGTCCAAATTACAAAAATCACTAAATGCTAACACTATACTTAAATGTGTTAAACCTGTTGTTAATAAGCATATAAATAAAATTATGATTGGGTCCCAGCAGAGGTAGCAATTATAAGCTAAGCCTGTGATGAAATAAGGGAATCTGACTATGCAGAGCTCAGGTATTCTGGTTGATATTAGGAACATTCTGTGTGCCTGTGTCATTTTGAATGTGGAGCTTGTTCGGAGTAAACTCCATTTTGAATGTGGAGTTTCTTTGCCTCTTCTGCTGTCTTTTGCCTCCACACTGAAGTGAAGCCCACAAGAGAAATTCTTGCACCTAACATAGGGCTAACAATGGATGGTTATTAAACTTTAGTAATTGTCCATTCAAATGAAGCAGCCTTAGATGAAGAGATGATTGCCACCAGGGCAAGGCAGTTTTTCAAGTCTGAGCTTCATGGGGGAAGGGAGGTAATTAAGCAACATATTACCAGGGATGGATTTGGATAACCTGCCATGGCTGACCAAAGGGTCTCCTGGCAAAGGGGATGGGAAGTTATAAAACAGAGATGCTCTTACTTGCCATGTTGGGGAGAAAGCAGAATGGCACTGACTATCAGAGACACTTGCTGTTTAAAGGCAAAGCCATGAGAAGTGTATCCAGGAAACTCTAGAAGATTCTGATCTAATCCCAAAAAAGTTTCCAGAGTGATGAGGGAACTGGCAGGGAAATGCATATAGGTATATTCTTATTTTTTGTCTGGGATAGAATGTCTTTTGTGCTATTGAAAGTAAGAAGTAAATGTATTTAGAAACCTTGCAATGCCTGTGTGTGTTCTGTGGTGTGATGCACCTACCATATGTCCCTGAAGAGGTGAACTATAAATCCAGACTGCCCATGAGGCTGAAGGTCACAAAGAGGGTATGATTAATTTACAGGTAAATCTAGGGGGTCAGCACTGGTGCTGGGGGCCTAGGAAACTGGTCTGTGCGACTCCAGTTCTGTGAAGGGGTAACAACCATCCAGCCTGTACTTAGGAAGTGTGCCAGAGAGGTCAAGGAATACAGTATGCTGCAGCCTACACAGACCCAGGGAAATTTAAGAGCATATGGGTCCAGTCTGGTGGTACATAAACATAGCATTCTGGTGAGTAACCAGCAGACTCCCCCTTACCATGGCTGTCTGATAGAAACCTCTACAAACAGGGTAAACTGGATGGAGTGGAATGTAAATGGTCTAGCTGAAGAAGCTGGGGCAAAAGAAAATGAAAATATTGAGCATAAGCTACTGTGATTCATTACTAGCCTTTACTTGCATTACTAACCTAGGTAACATATCTTTGGAACTGCAGCTTGGAATAAATAGTCAAATCCACAGAGAGAGTAAGATAATCTAGTCAGTGAAAGCAATAATGTCACGGGTCTGGAAAGTGCATATAAAAGTATAAAATTCCAATTTGAGAAATGAACTTGTTCTAAGCTTCTAAAGCCAAACTCTGCTGCCTTTACATGGGCAAATTTTCCACTTGGCTGAATGGGAAATAAGCATACATAATGACAATAACAGTAGCCACTAGAGTCTTCAGAAGGACCTCTCTCATGTGATGGGATATAACCCTTTATAACCTGACTTAGGTGAAATGATTTGATTCAGGAAATAAATATCAGTCCAGTGCCAGCAGTCTGACTGTCATACCTTTATTAAAAGCACTAAGATTATTGTTGAAAAGAATTAGGGTTGGGTAGATATGAGTCTGGTACTGAAAACAAAGATTAGCTGGTAGACACCCAACAGGTTCAGGAGTGCTCGGAAGCTAATGTAGAAACCACCATTAAAGAAAGCAGTTTTGTAAATCTGTTGCATTCTGAGATCAATTGGACTCAGGACTGAGCCAATGGGACTCAGGACTGTGGATGGAGAAAGGTTACATAGAGGACCCAAGCAAACATAGTTGCTGATGTGGTTGTGTTTCAGTTACCTGTAATATTATCCCTATTTTTGAAGTCCTTGTGTTTAAAAAAACACAAAGAAAAAACATGTTCTAATTCAGTATATTTTATGGAAACAGAAAGACTGTTGGGATGACAGTTAGTTAATCCTATGGCTACAGAGTCTTTAAAGGTCAAACTTTGTTGTTAGCTAGTTGTTTTAAATTGGAATTCTGTCTTGATTAATGAAGACCAAATGCAAAGCTCAATAAGAAAAGGGTCTGCAAATTCCTCTTCTTATTCAGGTGAGAATGCTGTGGTAGTACAATGGACTAGAGGCTTGAGAGTCCTGTGGAAATCCATGAGCTGATTGTTTGATGTGTTGATGTCTCATTTATAACATTTTGGATATAACCAAGATTTCCTTTCTGAACAGGCAGACTGATGACCGTGAGAGAGGCATTAATGAGTAACAGTGGTACAAATTACCATAAAAGGATTCATGAGAAAGATTTTTCTGTTCATTGACAAGCCAGGAGCACTTGGATATGGACTGAGAGATGGCATTTATCTTTTTTAATGGAATAAATTTTTTTGGAGGGGGGGGTACTGTGTTCCAGAAAATGCACTGGATTAAAATGCTCCCTGAAGAAGCTATGAATGTGTTAAACTAAAGAAAGGGAAAACTTTACTCTTGCAGGAGGTGGGGGGAGGAAATGCCATAGAATCTTTAAAGTCCCAAACTGCTAGCAGGACCTAGTTTTTAAGGTCTTTTTTAAAGACAGATTTCAATTTCATGGTACCATATTTAGTTATCATACAAATATGAAGGGCTGCTCTCTTCTGGTGTGATTTGTACCTCTGGTTCCAGGGATCCCAGTTATTTCAGATCCCAGGTATGACAGACCACCTCCAGTGAACGGGTTGGGTAGCAGAGTAAATACACAGTGAATGTTGTGAAAAGTGGACTATTTTTATTACGTCTAACTGAGGCCCAGTCTACACTTATCTTTGCGATTCGGTGGCAGTCAACGGGAGATGCGCAAGTGATGTAAATCACTTGTATATCTCCTGTCGACTTTGCAGTGTCTCCTCCGCGCGGCGTCCATAATGTGCTGCGTCGAAGGGAACAGCGCTCCCTTCGACGCAGCGCTACTCCACTTACCGAGGTGGTTTTCCTGCGTCGCTTCCTGGATCGACTGAGCGTGTCTATTTTTTTTTTTTTTTTCAGGAAAAAGGACCATTTTGTTCAGCTTTTTCTGAAATGAGGTGGTGCAGTTGATTGTCCCTGCCACTTGGGGACTCAATCCAGGGCTTCCAGGTTCTCTACCGCAGAGCAGGAAACCTAGACCCTGAGACTCCCCTGCTAGTGCCATGGCTTCCATGCTCCTGTCTCTGTGGCAGAGGGTCTGGAAGGCCTGGAACCCCTGATTCTGACCCAGCCCATGTGTTGCGGCTGCCCCAAAGTGATGGCTCCTGGAAGCTATGGGAAGCTGGCAGGAAAGCAAAGCAGATTTCTATTGGAATCCTTCTTGTGTTTTCATGGAAGCTTTTTGAAACAATACTTTCTGGTTTAAAAAAAATAAAAAGACAACAGAAAATTCCCAACAAGTCCTCGTGTGGTATCTTGAACCAAAGAAGGCTCTTCTGTGGCTACAAACACTTCAAAGTTGCATTTTTCTGCCCATCAGCATAACATTGCATTCAGCTTCAATGAGCTGATCCTCAGGCATGAGCTGATCCTGTCGAGATCACTGGGCTAGCTTGCTGGTATGGTATGGTCATATAGAGTGAAGGGTAAGTAGAGTTGTGTGTTATTTGCATACTGCTATCAAACTGGGCTTGTGCTCTCAGTTCCCTCAATGGCTGCGTGTAGAAAATAGGTCTATGCAGAACTGATTTTTGTGGGACTCCAAAGCAAAGGGCCTAGTGGTGGAGGTGCAGTTGACAATTACTCTCTGGGAGTGTCTCTTCAGGAAGGATTTAAACAAGGAACAGGCAAAAGAAAATTGAGGAGGGGAAAATATAGCTTATCAACATGCTGCAGATTTTACTTATTATCATGATTTTTAATACAACTGGATTCTTTGGAATGAGAAAGTCATCTTTCTTCACCACCCCTACTGTTCCATTGCTGAAAGTGAAGAAGTGCTAAAAATAATTGCTTTAGCCTTTACTTCTGTGCAGAGGGCTTTTCCCCTGGGTTTTAAATGAGTCAAGTAAACAGCAACATCGTAGCTTATGTAAAACTAGACCGAGCTGTCTGAAAAGAAGAAAAGAAATTCAATAAAGACAACTTTTTCTGTCCTGAAATGAAAATATATATTTGATCCAGTCTGTGCTAAGCTTTTCTTTGCTGTTCTTGAAAAATATATTTAAAAAATACACCTATAGTCAAAGATCTTCAGTAGCACTTGATGCCGGTTTCCTTCCTTTTTGGGTTTTTTGTTTTGTTTTGTTTTCTAACAAAAATTGATATAAAATGTAAGGCTGTGTATTGTTAAAGATAGAATAACAGACTTCCTATGCACCTCATTTTACAGTTTGCTTTGACACAAAGCAAGAAATAACTGTGCACAACCTTTACTACGATAATTGGATTTTTGCCATCAGGTAAAGCTTGTTACAATTGTATCCTCTGAGAAAAAAAAATCCACTTTTTAGGTTTAGTTTTATAGAATCCATTTTCTGTAACCTTAAAGGTCTTAAATTCCATTGAGAAATGTGTAATGCAGTGGAGTAGGTCCTTAGCTGGTGTAAATCAATATAGCTCTATTGAATTCAATACAGTAATGTCAATTTACACCAGTGGAGGATTTAGCCCAGTGTTTTCAGTCGTGTTCATGTCCTGATAGAAAACCAGCCTAATTTTAAGAATAGTTTCCTTTAACTTCACCTTGTTTCCTTCATTGGACTTCATTCCTCCATTCAACTGTTTCTGAATTTCAAAGGATTTTGATTCATCATACAATTTTTCCTAAAGTGAAACTCCACTAAACTATACATATATATAAAGAGAGACAATTTAGCCACTGAGACCCAGATATTTAAAAGCACTGAAGTGCCTAAAGATGCAGGAGATGCCGAGTGTGTTATTTTAAAAAGTTCCTAAGTGCCTAATTCCCATTTGTGAGACTTGTTGTGGCTCTCGGTACTCTTGAAAATCCAACCGAATGCCTTGCTGCATCTTAGGTGCCTAAATAACTTTACAACCTGGTCTTAAGGTCCCAATCCTGCAAAGAACTTAAAGCACATGCATATCTTTTAAGCATGTGAGTAGTGGTGTTGGCTTCTTTATCTTGAATAAAGACTTTAATGAGATGACTCATTATCACAATAGTTAGTCTGTGTGATGCTGTTGTAGTTGTCCATTTCATACTTTTTATTGTTTTATTAAAATTAACACTGTGAAAGGGTTGTTGCTTGTTTTCATTTTCTTTGTTATTTAGATTAACTTCTATCAGAGGGACACACTCTGATTTTGAAAAACTGAGAGTACTGGAAACTTAGGCTCACAGTTACAGAAGTAGAACTATTAATTATTAAGCATTGAAGAGTATTTGCAATAAGTTCAAACTTAGGCCTACCTTACAAAAATATTCCTATAGAAATCTTGTACCATGTTGCAGATGAACTGAAAGCAGAAAAAGAAGGAAGTTGTTAATGGAGGAAAACAGATTTTTCTGTCTGCTGTTCAAATCCCTGCTCCTCGCAAGTTTCCTGTTTGACCTTGGGCAAGTTATTTAAATACTCTCTCTTCATTCCCCATCTGTAAAATGGGCCTAATATTTCCTTTTGCTCACCCTTTGTCTATATTGCCATCAGATAAAGACTAGATTTTATTATGAATACATACACTGAAGCACAATGGGACTCCAAATTTTGTTGGCAGTTCAAGGTACTAAAAATATTCCTCAGCCATAAATACCACCTCTGATCTACAAGTTATTATCAGACTATATTTTCCATCATTTGCGCTATCCTGACATTTTAGAAGGGAACATATAATTGAAATGTCATGGTTTCAGATGAAGTCTTTTGAAATTTCAATATCTTACTCAGATTTTAACATACAGATTCATGCTACATGCGCCAGACCTGTGAGCACAAACACTGTAATTCTGCAAAGACTTATGGTGTGAAAGATATTATTTGAAATGTCCTCTTCATTTGAAAGATGCATTTTTGAACATGAGATTCTGAAGACTAGCATGGTAGAACATCGATTATTATTTTTAAATATAAATCAAAAGTAACTTCACTTAGAAATACAGCTACTTCATGGAAGGAGTTAACAGAACTAGTGAGCATATGTGAGTTGGGGAATTAAAACCTCTAACTGCACAACATCCATTAACACAATTGGCTATAGTAACTTATAAACGTGGAAGATGTGAGTGCCTCATTCACTTCCCTTATGGTAATCATTTCTTTGAGGAAGCCAATCTGATCTCTGGGTAATTTGATCAAGACATTGACTCTACAGCAGTCTACACAAACTCAAAGGGGCTTAAGTTATCTAGTAAAACTTTGCTGGGTGCAAATCACCAATATGGTTTCAATTATAGTATCAAATGCACTTTTGGTGAGATCATAATCTTGGGGAAGGGAAGAAAAATCAATACATTCCTTAATACAAATGTTAATGTCAGACATTTTTCTTTTTATGTTCTCAATAACATTACAAAAGGGCATTAGAACACACACCAAAAAAAAAGGCTATGTCTACACTGCAACTGTGGGTGTGATTTCACCCTGGGTAGATGCATCCAAGATAACTTTCATCTAGCTAGCTCAATGAATCCATGGTAGCATGGACTTCAACATGGGCTAGCTGCCCAAGAAAGAACAAAGGGACTCAGTTGGGCTTCCCAGTGCCTCCACAGCTTCACTGCTATAGATATTCACCCAAGTGAGCTTTAGTCTAGCTCGTTTATGTCCACATGTGCTGCAGTCAGACCACCCCAATGCAGTATAGACTATACCCAGTTTTAAATTATTTTGGATTTAACCTAGATCTACAGTAAATAGACAGGAAGGAACTCCTTGACACAGAGCTTCCTTGGGCATGAATGCTGCAAGCTGTTAGGCACTCAGTTGTACTGACTACTCACTTATCCAAAGTTACTCACAGATATAAGGAAAATTGAGTCCATGGTGTGCCTAGTTCTAGATATTGACAGACATCTGTTGTAGGGCATATTTATATTTAGTTGGAATATATTTATATCCCCAAATTAAAAAGACCCATTCTTATAGAAGAACAAACACAGTTCTCTCTCAGTGCAGCTAATGGAAGATCGTGCGCTAAAAAGAACCTTTGAATTCTTTCTAAGTTACAACTGGCCATTTGTGTAGAGTATGCATATAGACAGTGTTTGAACTGGCCCTCGTTGGAGTGAATAGCAAAAAACTCCCTTTGGGTTCGGTGGGAATGGACACTGCCCAGAAGAATCCACAACAAAAATAATTATTGACTTTCCTTAATTACAACCTAATCAATGTGTAATATGAGAAGTCTGAAGAGGTACTTATGATCCATCTTTGGCAGCAGAGAGACAAACAATAGATAAAAATCAAAATTTCATATCAGAGTAATTTTTTTGAATTTGCTTCAGACTTGCAGAAATATTCCCTTACCTCTGTTCTATTGCCCTGATAGATTCATTAAAATAAGAAGACAAAAAACAACCATCATAAGATCATGGATTCATGAAACCTCTTCAATAGCAACCCACCTTGAAAGTTCAAGTGAATGAGTGAGAGCTTTAAATTTCTATTTCCTTTATTTTATCACCTAGATAAACATCACCTAGAAAGCATGCTAAGAATTACATATTTATGTGGTGAAACGTGCTACAATCCATTTATTTTTGCTATTATTTTACTTTCACACTGTATAGTATATATGAAACAAGTAGACGCTTTTGTTTCCTTTAATAAGGTACAAGACTGGTGTTGGTAGATCTGTGGGAAACAAGATTTTTTCCTTTTAGCTATACTAGTTTTAAAGAACAGTAAAATCTAAAATTGTGATTTGGAAGAGTGCTTTGTTTAAGGTTAGTCTGGGCGTTTAACAACTTCTATATCAATCAGGGTATAGTACTGTCTCCAAAAGGTAGATGGCACATTACATTGGTAACAATTTGGATGTGTTTCTTAAAACTACCATGGTATTTCTGACTTGATGCCAAGCACAATTTCCTCCAATATATGTTTGAACTATCCATTATTGTGTATTTGGATGCTAACAAGGCAACTGGTATTAGTGTCCAAAGTAACTCTGTGTGAAGGAATCCTTCACAGTCTACTTACAGTATATCTAATGTCAAAATAACTTAAAACTGGGTATATCTTTTATTCTTTCTCAAATATGAGCCCAAATTTGCTCTTACTTGCATCTGTGCAACTGAAGTCACAATCAAGCAATCTTTAAACATTACTTAAAATGTTTTTTTGTTTTGTTTTGTTTTTTTGTATGTAGGACAGAGCTGTGTTGCAACTTTTGCTGAAACAACTCCTGTATAATAGAAAAAACAATGAGACTTTCCTTATAATGATTGTGCAGTATGAAACAAATTGCTTCAGATTATGATTTTCTCCTCTTTAAATTGTTCCTTTGTTTAGACTGGTGTTGACTGATGGTTTCTTCATTTATCTTTCCTGGGCTAACACTGTAGTGAACATGTTCAAGGCATTAGCTTTGTTCAGATTTGTCATCCTTGACCTTCTGCCACATTAGCTCATTGCAAACCTGACACTCTTCATTTCTCAGCCCTACTTTTTTTTCAGTTCTTTGAGCCAAGATTAGATACTACTGTTTGTATGAGAGAGAGATGGACAGGTATCAAAAATTGACATACTGTGTTGTATTTCTTAAAATGGGATCCTTTGGTGAACAATCTGTCCTTTAACTGGGCTTCTCCTAACATCTTCTAGATTAACCATTTTTTGCTTTTCTGGTGTACATTAAAATCCATAGCAGGAAAATGTATCATTCAAAGCTCTTAATCACACTAATGACATTTAATTGCCATTTAGGCCTAATTTATTTTCCAGATTTCTATGTAATTTTTAGTATTTATTATTTGTATTACCATTTCTAGTGGTGTTTATACAACATAGCAGCCTATCCTTGGATATACTCTATTTTAATTAATAATAACTTGATGGCAATTGCTGATTCATTATTGGAATGCTGCTACATTGTAGAACATACTGGTTAGTTTCTTTTTAAAAAAACTGGCTGAAAAGTCATTGTTCAGCTCTATATCCAGACTTAGTTTCAGCTAGAGATTTAATTTGATCATGTCAAAATCTTATGAGCTAGTTTGCAAGATTGCAATCAATTACAGTAAAAATGGAGGTTAGCTTGCTTCTAGAAAATGAAAGAGTCAACATTGGATCTAAGATTTTAGTCCCAACCAGAACCAAAACCATAGAGGTGACGTTAGCTCCGGAGACTCAAGTACAACACATGCCCCACCTTGAAATGTGATCAATTTTGATTCCAGGTTTACATTCTCACACATCTTTACTTTTCTCACCTAACGGGCAATCCACACGGAAGACATTAGCTTATCACTATCTAGGCTGAAACAATTAAAAAAAAGAGAGAGATTCCTACATTGCTCTTAAACATTAGTCTGTTATACATCTAGAGGCAATATACCAGAGATTTAATTAAATGTCAAATCTAATCTGTTGCTGGTGAATGAGTATATTTTATATTATATTTTATCATCTTATAGAAAAAAAAATCTTAGTTTCTTCCCCGTTTTGTTTGCACACAAGTCTTCGTTGGTGAACTGTGGTCTTCAGAGTATTCAGTAATAATTTAAGATCAAAGTATGTGGTCCTTAAAAGAGCAAAACTATTGAAGTCCATAGGAATTTAGTTTGATTTAAATACCACAGAATGTGGCCCTACATTACATAAATTGGGCATTTGCTGGAAACTTAAATTGGTCCTGAAGGAGTATTTTTCCGGTGGTCTGCACTGTGCTTGATATAGTGATGGACATCCAAAATGAAAATCAGGGTAATCTCCTTTAACTTGAACTGCTGTTTCATAAATCGTTTCCCTTTATGGTGCATTATTTCTTAGTGTATGCTGAGTTGACAAAAAGTAACAAGACATAATAACTTATCTTCACTGACTAACGCACACAGGAAGCAAAATCAGCTTTTACATTAATCAAAATTTAAGTAATCAATTAAAAGCTATCTTAACCCACACCATGTTGCAGATTTTATTTTTTGTGAAGTATAACTTCAAAAGAGGAAACCTTTTAACTTTTTTAATGAAGGCAGGTATTACACAGCCTTGTTTTAAGTTTGATTTCTTTGGGTGGTGTTGACTATTGTTGTGTTTTATCTTAATTTCGTTTGCAAGTGAAATTATATGGGTTGAGAACGGGTGAAATTTAAAAAGAGTGAGTATGAATAAATATGAAGTTGGCAGGAATACTCAGAAGGGAGCCTGAACATTGAGCTTGACAGCTGATTCTATAGTAGGTCAAATATCTGTGAGCTGAAGTTTGGCACTTTCAGGGTATTCTTTCTATAACTGTCTAAAAATACATGCTTTTTTAATTCACCTTTGTAACTGCTATTCTCAGGAATTGCTAAATGCTTACAACTCATTGCAAAAACCTAGAACTCTAGGTAAAGCAGGGGCCACGTATTTTATCTTCCTAACAAAGAAAGCACATGTATGCATGTTTCTCAAACAATTAAGGAATATTTGCCAGGAAGGATTTGAAGCTTTGAGTGGAAATCAGAAAACTGGATGTTTTATTCAAACCCTAAACTCACCCTGGAATTCAGATGGCACAAATTTGATACATATGTAAATCAAGGAATTTCACACATCTCCACATAATCCATACAGACAGAAACTCTCCAGGATACTTGGCCAAGTTATGCAGGGCACCTCCTCCCTCCTGTGCAATCCAATCCATCTTCCAACAATTCCATGCATAGGAAGCACAACTTTCTCAGCCGCTAGCCCACAACTGTGGTCCCCTGGAAGAGATTGGAACCACCTCAAAACTAATTCCTTTCTAGTTGAAATGTAAAATCTACTTCCTTCATTTGGCTTCCCCACCCCTCAACAACAACAAAAAATAAAAAAATAAAACAACAAATATACATTGGAGAGAAAAATACAAATATTTTCAAGAGAGTTGAGCTCCCACCTTGGTACTTAAGTCAAGTCTAGATTTGGAAATCAAGCTCTCCTATATAATATCTTTAGAGTTTGTAAGTGAGCAACGTGGTATAAAGGCCTACCTAGGCAAAGACAAATTTATGGATTCACTGCTGTGTTTTCCTATTGCTGTATTGCCTCTTCTTTGGGTAATGCTTTTTTTAAGAACATGTTTTAAAATCTTTTTGTGTTCTCTGAGAATATAGAGGGTAATATTGAATTCTGTGAAACTCCAAGTGTGACCCACCTTAATGGTTGTTGGGTTGCCTTTTTCAGTATCTGACTGTGAGATGACAACTTTTGAAAGCTTCATTACAGCGGAGAAGCTTAAAAGGAGAGTGAGCTTGAAGCAGAATGTGGTAGAGTCCCTCTCCTGAGCTGAATTTAAGCTCAGCATTCTTGTAAACTTTTGAGGTTGAAATCTTGGCCTCATAGAGTCAGTAGCAAAACGCCCATTGATTTCAGTGGGGCCCATATTTCACCCCTGAGTCCTCCTGTCAAGTTCTGAGCAATCCTCAACTCCCCCATTATATAATGCTCATATTTTTTTATTAGGAAACAGCACTGGTAACAGTTCTACTACCACCAACCTGCAAAAATTTCAGGTTGGATGGCAACTGCATAAGGAATAGCATTGGTAATAATTTGCTTCTGCCACATCAACTGAAGCCTGCAAGGGTTCTTGCCCGGATGAGAAGCGTCTTGCATTTTTACATGCGCAGTGTTAACTATTTTCAAATAGATGTGATTTTAATTCTGACACTGTATTCAATTCGATTAGAGTCCCTGCAGCAAAATCCAAAATTTAATGGACATTAAATACTTCACAAACGTGGCAGTGCTGTTCATTGTTAACAGAAATTTGTCTGGCTTGATGTGTGAGTCTTGCTGGTATGGCCACTCTAACTTTTTTCAGTGATTTATCTACTTGTGAGTAAGTTGTGGGAGGGGTATACATCATACAGAGGATGAAGTCACATGACATTAAAACCTCTCTTCTACCATTAAGGATTGTCAAGCGTTGTAAATTGGCAGACAACAGGAAAGAAAACCCAATAATACCTTTTCATAGCACTCTTCATCATCAGATCTCAAAAGAATTTACAAATCTAGTCAGTACCATTATCCTCTTTAGCAAACTACTGCTTAACTACTCGGTATGAAAGCTAATAACTACAATAAATGCTCATAATAACTTCCATTCATTCTAAACTGATAGCTCATTGGGTTGTCATACATTACATAGGTAGGTGTTCAAATATGTCTAAAATTCATAAAAGATGCTGTACTGTGTGGAAATATCAAGAAGGCTGCATTAGTAAATTGGGGTTTCTAAAACAAAGCATACAAAGTATTTTTTACAGCAAGCTTCATAACCACTTTTGCGATTGCTTAACACCTAGAGAATTTAAATGTCATTACTCTTTTTTCTTAATATTTAATCAAATTCTAGTATATCACTAGTGGAAAGCCTAAAAAAAAAACCAAAAAAAAAAAAAAAACCCTATAGGTTTTTATCAAGTAAACTTTATTTAAATGGGTGACATTAAACTGAACTGTTTTAATGAAAATGTATACACCAGGGAAAAGCAAGATCTTGAATATTCACATTACAGATCATTGAAAAGGCAATGGGCTATGCAACAAGATTGACAACAAAGGGAAAAATGATGAGGAAAATTGCCTTACTTATCTGCTAGAGTGCTCTTGACTGCCAACTGTAATTTTATGGTTCATTATATATATAAAAAAAACCATTAATGTTAGTACTTGTGTATCATAATCATACAAAGAAGAGAAAAGTTAGTTGAAATGTGCTTCATTTTTAATCAAGACACTATAATTGTATGTTTTTCAGGCATCATCAATTTCCATCAATTTTACTGCTGCAAAAATAATGTTCTGCTATAGTTCTGGTAAAGATCAATTTCTATATGACATGCATCAACTGTAGGAATGTAAACTGTAAATAAACAGTGACACAATTTATCTTGTGCGTTATCGCTTGATGCATCAGGAGCTTTAAGTGAGGAAAATGGAATCACTGTTTTAAATTTCCAATTGTATCAGATAACTTTAAAAATAACAGTAACTCATATTATGTAAATTTAATGCAACAGCCAATAGTAGCATCATGGTGGGGAAAGGCCCACGCTTATTTGTCAATCTGTCTATAATCTTTCTGTGGTTTCAAAATTCGCTAGACAAATTAGGTAAAATCTACTGAAAAAAAAGGGAGGATATCTGTAATAATACTTTGCATGTCAGTTTGAGTCAACCATCTGATGATCTTAAAGCACTGTTATTCCAATTTGTTAGAAGTCATATAGAAAGACTTTGATAGAGCCAGGGTTAGACCAAGACATCTTAACTTCCACTACTTTTTGGTACATGGTGCTGTATTTCCACTGAATTAAAAAATGTGTGATTCTTGGATAATGTATGCCTGACGGTTGGATGCTTAGGTCTTGTTTTATTTTGTGACTGTACAAGAGGAGCTGACCTTAAGAAACTATTACCATCTTCTGTTGTAAATGTTCTCTGAGTTTTCAGGCATTTTGTTTTCTGAAATTTAAATGATTTGGGAGTGACAATAGACTAGTCAGGTATAAATAGCCTTGTTTTAGTCATTGTATAGCTATTCCCTTTCTATTGGTTTGGAATCCTTAGATATAACTAATGAACATTATGGGCCTAATTCTCACCAAGTCTAACTCCCCAGTATTTGGTCCCATCTCTTTTTAAACATGTCTTCCATTCTAAGAACTGGTACGCATCTTTCTTTTCCTATTAATTACTGTAACCTCAGACCAAATTTCTGACAGACAAGTATTGGTCTGTATTTAAATTCCAGGATCTGAAGGTTTAGTTATTTCGCTATTACTTTCTACAAACTTACATGCAGACTTTCAACCATGACTACGCAGAATACCAGAGGCAGAAAACCCTGGCGCAGTGAGGTACGGGAATGGGATATAGACGGGATAGAGCTGAGGAAGGCTGATCAGTTTCACACTCATGGCTGCAGTAGTGGCCTGTAAAGATTCTGTCCTTCTACTGAATCTACCCAAGGATTCTTCCTGCATTAAACTCAGCTACTTGGGTTCAGCCATCAAAGGAAGTGTCATCCAAGGGAGGACATCTGTCCTGTTCTGAAGCAGTATATCTTCAGTGGGAGATAGTGAGGAGGGGAATTATTAATTCCTCCACAAAACAAGGAAGGAGAGGGCTTTGGTTAGTCTGAAAATATTTTACCATACCACCCTGAAAGAACTTTGCTAACTTCCTGCAAGGTACAGTATTCTTTCTCCTACCCATGTCCTAAAAGGTTTCACAAAATAAATTTTCTTTTAAATAAACCTTGAAAGGTACATGCCACTAGAAAGAGTTTCTGCTAGCTTGCTCATATTAGTGCAAATATATCATAAAAGTGATGTTACTTTGATGATATATTAGAGCAATACTTCATCTGTACTAGTGTAATATACCATCAAAGCTGTGTTGCCTTAATGATGTATTACGTGGTAAAATAAGGTCAGCTGTCAAAAAGCCATTCTAGTGACTGAGGCTCTGAAAGTTTTGTTGGAGGTGGAGTTCATTCTATTCCTAAAGAATACATTTTTCAATATAGTGAAGGGAAGGATAAGACTGAAGCTGAAAAAAAAATAGTCTGGCAAGTCCTTTTAAAAAACCCATTATAGCCAAAGTGGCAATGCTCAAGGCAGAACCAAAGTCCAATATTAGCTGCTAGCTGAAATTCCCATGGAAGTTGAGTATTAGGCCTCATATAATTAAAATATGTATAGTATTTATGCCCATGCTAAGGTAAATATCACAGTACCCATGATCCTTTGAAACTGGGACCATCCAGAAAAAAAGCCATTTGGTAGGAGGTACAGGATATTGCCAAGTTTTTCCACTTAGCATGAATAAACATCTGAGAATGATGCTTTGAAAAATCTCACTGTATAAAGTGATTAGTCATAGAGTATGATTATTCATATATGCATCGCTTTTTATAGATATGTAACAAATGTTACTGTGTAGAATGTGATAATATATTCTAAAGTGATCTTTAACACTGATATTTAAAAATCTGTTCCTAAATATGCGCAGTTTGAATTCCATGTCTGCATGCATCCAATATATTTTACTGATTTTAAGCATCACTCTGTGTAGACAAAAATGTTTTCCGGTTTTTTCTTTAATTTCATTTTTATTGATTTATGTGAATCTAAACACTTTGGTCTGGAAAGGATAAAATAAAATAGTTCAAAAGCAATATGTTCTAGCTAATTTTTTTTTTTTTGGTAAATCCCAACACAAATATTTAGATGAATGAATTCTCATTTGTTTTTCCATTCAGCACTTTAAGTGACATTTTAGCAAGCAGTCATAATAAAAAAGGATTAGTGAAGGAGTTGAAGAAATTATTTTTCAGTTCGACATCAGCCTGCTGTTATCTCTAATCTAAGAGACACTGAATCGAGGTCATCTTTTGATCAATGAGGTGAATGTCATTTTATGATGCTGAAAACAGACAGAGAATGGTACAATCAAGGGATTTCAAACAGATAAGAGCAGGTGGGAAAGTAATGGAGGAGCCATAACAAAAATAAACAGATGTATTGCTATGTATAGGGTATTTTCCAAGGTCTCTGTGGCACAGAAATAGGATGTTATCCCACTTCAACCCCCCAGATATATAGAATAATGGCAAAATTTATCATTGTTTTAGCTGCAGAGGACAATTTTCTAGGCACAAGTTTAACAGTGTATTGTTACAATCTATGGTTCTCTTTCATATAAAGGATAAGCAATTTCGTCTGCAAGTTCAAGGCCTACATTTGTTTGCAACATGGGATATCTTACAGGTCTCCCAATATAGAAGAAGTGTGCAATGCTGCATGACTGTCAAAATATTCCAACAACGTTATTTATTAACAAGTTCTATCACAGTCACGCTTCACTGATGTTGATTGACTAGTGTGTGTAGCCTCTGTGACTGACACATCTGCAGTCAGCCCAGATAGCAAGCCCTGGTCTATATTCACCTGGCGATTCCACAGCAGTTGATGGGAGTTGCGCAAGCTACACAGCGTGCATAACTCCAGTCGACAGCTGTGCTTCCCTTCTGCGTGGCGTCTTCACTGCACTGCACCGACAGGAACCGCGTTCCCATCGACACAGTGCTATGCCACTAGAGGATGTGGTTTTACAGTGTCGACTTCTGGATTGATTGAGCGGGTCTTCACTTTCCGCTCAATTGATTCAGACAGGTCAATCTGATGGTGGCAACTTTACAGAAAAATTACAAATATGCCTCCTGGAACACAGTCAAAATGCCTTCCAACAGTTTCGACCATTATTTTTTAATGTTACCTAAAGAGGACAAGGTATCAGTGTGATATCACAAAGTAGATTGATATGGTGTGGGAAAGATTACTACCACACCCACCCCAACACACAAACATATTACTTATTTTTCCATTGTATTCTAACAATTATTTTATCTTATCTCTAACCCAATGAGATTAACAATATGTGCCATAGCAACAGGTTAAAATATTGTAAACAGATGTCTCCATTCTAAAGGAGGTGTGGGATAATTCTAAAGACTTTGGTTTGTAGCATTTTTTTGTATTCCCAGGACTTTGGGATAGCAGAGATGTTGAATCTCTGAAGGCACAGCAGTTCCCAAGGTGTGTTGTTGTTTGTTCTGGTTGCTTTACCTTCAGTGGCAGTTAGACAGGAAAAAATGAAGTTTATAGTAAAGTTACTTTTCCACTGAAAAAACCCTGAATTTCATCAGATGCAAATCTGTCTAATTCCACTCAAATTGGTCTCCCATCCAGGTGTGGAACAGCTTAGTGAATCTGAGAGGAAGTCAGGGTGGAAAACCAAAAGTGGATGGAACACAATGGAGAAGAGGAAGGATTAGTGAAATGGAGAAGAGGAAGAGACATTATACTTGATTGTCTATATCTACACCTGTATGATTGATATATTAGCTATACACACCAGTAAATAAGCAACTATATATCTGTCACAATGCATCAGAAAAGCATATGTTTACACACGTCTGCCCTGCCATCTGTAAAACAAGTGCTGACAAGAAATATTCCTTGGCTGAGGTTCTCAGAGCAGCATCAAAACCGTACTTCCATCTCATGTAAATATGTATTACTGGAAGGGTGCTCTCCCAGCCAAAGTGCTGCAAGCTGTATTGTTGTACCTCCTATTTTGGGCTCAAATTGTATATGGAGATGCAGTATGTCTGTAAAAGTATCCTGATATACCAGAGAAGCAGGACACAGAGGAGGTCAAGAAAACTGCTTTTCTGCAGTTACACCTTCAAGAAAGTGCTCACACAAAATAATAATTCATTTTTCTTTCTTCCTTTTCTATCTCTAATCAAATTCAGGGATAGCTTGAGGCATTTGCTATCAGGACAGAGTGGGACATCACTGTTCAACCAAACTGTATAGATATTAGCAGAATAGTGCCTGCTCTTTAAAAGTATAATAGATGTCAACAAAGAACATTAAAGGTCGGATCCAACTCCTCTTGACTTTAGTGTACTTAAATCTCATTAAATTTAGGGCCTGATCCAAATCTTATTGAAATCAATGGAAGAAGTCAAATGTGGCCTGTGAATCTGAATGTATTCTCAATGTTACTTCTGGAGGTATAGTGGCAGATAAAAGTATGCTGCCTTGAGTAGCCAGTGTGGAGTGCCTTGGCTTCTTAATAGGAATTTAACTTAAACTGAATGCATGCCAATAAGGATTGAAGGTTTAGGTCCATAAAAGGTAGCATAAATGATAAGATGTGGGCTCAGTGATATCTAAACAAATCAGAGTATACACAAATCAAAGATGCACATTCAGATCAAATAATGCTGAAATATTTCATATGGTATTGATGAAAATCACAATCAACTTTTAAATAATTTCCCTAGCTTTACTTTTATGTATTTTTTTAAACACAGCGACCAGCTTTGAACCCAGAAGGCCCCAATCAGGAATTGTTCCCATTCTGCATAAATAGAAAACAAAAGACAGTCCCTGCCCCACACAGCTAACATCATCAGGAACCTTCTTCATCATAACATAGAGACAAGCAAACTTTGTTTTAGAGGGCAAAGCCAAGTTAATTCTGCAAGGAAAATCTAAGGAGCACAATGAATCGGTTTTTGAGGCAGACCTACCTGTCAGTGTGGATTAACCTGGACACTGTCTGTGTCTTTCAGATCTTTGTGTATCAAAACATCAGATGTTCTTGTAATGACTCCAAGTATTCAGGAATTCAGAAAATTGCAAGGGCAAGTGGACTAATGTGTCTCCAGCTTACATGACTTGCAAACTTCAGAAAGTGTAATTTTGTTGAATGCCTTTGATCTCAATAGTGTTATTCTATGGGCTTTGATGTCAAATGGCTGAGGTTACTTCAATGATACCCTAAAGTGTCAGACATCCTCCAAATTCCATTTTTAAGGTTTATCATATTAGCTACTGATCATCAACAGTTACATGTTATGTGTTGATCTGCAGTTAATCTGTAATTGATTGCTTTCTTATAAAACTAATAACCACAGTTTATCTACCTTTTTTATAATGTTTGTTCTTAAATTAGCTTTGCTAATTCAGAGTCATGAAAAATGAGGTTATGATAAGATTAGTTCACATCTGGAGTATAGGAAGAAGACTTTCTTGAAGGGCAGAATGTGGGGGGAAAAAGTGGGGAGGAAGGAAAACTGTTCTTAGGGGACTTAGTTTCAGGTACTGTGTTGTGGGGAGTGTCAGCTGGTCTCAGCCCATACTTTAATAGAATATGGATTAGGAGAATCAAATTAATTAGAGTTAGTTACTTCTCACAGAATATTTATCCTGCAATCTATTTTTGGTATTGCAGGTCATAAGGCAGATACATAGATAATACTGTAGTGTGGGGAATATTTGTGGCACACAGGTTAACAGGATTACAACATAAAGTGTCATGAACCATGTCATCTACCATCAAATAACAATTAGTTGATATAAAAACTTATGTTCTCAATGGGAAATCTTTGGCTTTCTATGTCAAATAAAGTCAGCATTGAGAAAAAGTAGGTCATTTTACCTGCAATATTCTTTTTCAGGATATGTGAAAGGGGGAAGACGGGTGTTGACATATCGATCGTAAGTCTCTTATTAAACTAGACTTCAGGCTTTATTCAACCACAAGTACATCCCAAATTTTTAGTGGCCATTGTTCCAGGCTGGGAACATTATTGCTGCTGTACTTTGCTGTGATACATGTTCAAGCAGCCAACAGTAATGGGCTCAGTAGGATTTACGTTTTGTTCCCCTGTGAATGATCAGCTGAAGGGACAAAGCTGTTCCCAGAACAATTCAGATGTCTGTATTTTGCAGTGACTTCAGAAATAATTTCACTTGGGCACACATGTGACTAAAGGAACCTTTTTCTAATTTCAACCACTTCAACATCTAAAGTTTTCTGCATCTTTCAAAGACTTTCGGGGTCAAAGTCTGACCTATAAATATTGATCCCGTGTCATAAAACGGGATGACTGGATTGATGTTTTGCTTACATTGCTGTGTACTTTTTAGGCTATAGCTTACTTGGCTTACATTTGTCAAAACTATTTTGTCAAAGTTCTACTTTGGCAAGTGGTCAGTGGACAAATTTGTGCACTGAGAAGTGCCTTTGTTCTGGTGCTATAAAATGTCCTCCAAACTGTCAAGGCCTAAGCAGTGTATATTTGAATAATGAGGATCTTTAATACATTTCTCTAAAGGTAACCATGGTAGTTCGTATGTAGTCAAGATTTGTTCTGAGACTGTCTGCTTATTTTTAGGCATTAAATATAATTTATTGGATGATATTGCCTTCCAGCCACAGCCAGCAAAATGTTTCTTGTTGCAGATTTAAATGTGAATTGCTAATATGCATAGGTGTTTTCACATCTTTTTTCATGTTGCTAGAGAATCTTGAACATAAGGACTGTTTTCATAGTTTCTCACTTCATATACACAGATTATTACATCTTTCATATTTATCATATATATCATATGTTTATGGGCATTATGGTGAGAATGTGTTTAAATTGTTAAAATCATTGTGTCCAGAGAACAGCAACTTTGACAGTGGTTTGCAGTGTCACAATGAGCAAGAACAGTATATTTAATATACATTCAATAGATCAGATTCACCCCTGGCTTAGGCTGGTCTGTGTCTGGAATTGTTGACAGAGGGCCATAGTATTGGAGAGGATATGTATTGGCCCAAGTTGCAATAATGCAAAGTGGTTGCAACTTCACTTACAGGGATCACAAATGGGCACTCTGAGTGACCTGAAAAAAAGGAAGTGGTGGTCGAGGTATTCAACTGATTCAACTGAATCAGGTCCACTGATTCAATGGCCTCCCGCAAGAGGTCTGGCTGGCAGAGCACCTGTGGGGGTTAAAGCTGCTCTCCCTTCCCTCCTGTCCTTCTGGAAACCCCGTGATGAACAGAAATTCAACCTGCTCTTCACAAGTGGGAATCGTCCTAGGGTGCAGTGGGTTTACACCTGTCAGAGCCTCCTGTATTTCTGCTATAGCGAACTATAGCAATCAAATGGAAAAAAACCTCTCTAAATCTTGAAGCAAGCATTTTCAGATTGATGATAGCTTAGGGTGTTGACTTAGTCTCTTTTGAATGTACTGATATTTTCTGCCTCCTCAAACTGTGAACACGTGGACAATTATTAGAAGTGTATAATGCAATTCCAAGCAGCCATGTTTGAGACATCCCCTTTGTGTCTATAAATCACAGCCCGCATAGAATATTCAGTAGCTATGTGATCCACTGACGGTGCCTTTCTGTTGTATCAGCACCCTGAAGTCTAATGCAAATGGACTATAGTGAAGAGTTGCTTTCATTATAAAGGGGGATTATTTCTGAATATTTACAACCAAGATATATATCCTGCTTAACACATCGTTCAGTGTAATGGGTTCCTGTAATTAAATGAGAGCTTTACTGAATAAATTACCACCGTGGTAATTATATGTGTAATACTATTGCTATATCTATGGCAATTCCTGTGATTTTATTGTAGATAAAACAATGACCTTGTCTATATTCATAATGGTTGAGAATTTGAAAAGACTGAAGAAATTTTAATTACACATTGTCTGTGAAGTCTTTTAAGAAATATCAGCATTAGTAGTATTGGTGCAGTCTGGAGACAATACAATTATGGGTGTTTTGTGTATATTCAATACCACACACCAATCCTATCAGAGCTAGTCAGCAACCAGTCAGAAAGTGGCCCCAGAAAATTCTTGAGGAATTAGAATAGCTGCGTACTTTGATTGGTTATTGGTAATTTGCTTACAACTGACATTTATTCTATACTAATCATTACTTGCCAAATTTTCAGTTTCTCCCTTCCTTGGGCGGTATTTGTTTTTTATAATTCTAATGAAATTGTCACATGTACACACACACACCCCTCAGATGGTTGCATTAAATTCTTGCTGCATCTGAGGGTGGTTGTTTGTTTTAACTGTCTTCTCCAAATACATACAAACATCACATCTTTACAGGGACTTCATTGAAACCTGTAAAATCACTTCCAGTTTTAGCAAAAGAATGTGGTGATTGATAATCCCTGGTCAATGCAGGAAAATAGATTAACCAGGGTGCAACTTTATTAGTTCCCAGATGTAATAAGTTATCTGGCAACCGCAGATCATCCTCTCTTCCTTATCCTGGACCAATTTGGGAGGAGTGCCCTCAGCCTCTCCAAATTTTGAGTCAGGTCTTATCCCTGTTGCTTGGATTCCAACACCCTTCCCTCATAGAAGGTTTGAGAGAATAGGGAAAAGGGGTTGGCCTCTCACTGTACCAGACATTTGAATCCCCAACATGGTTCCCACCTTCCTTAGGGAAGGTTTTCCCTTAATCCTGATTGCATTTCCATTTTTCAAGGAACCTGACCTTCTGTTAAAAAAAGTACCTACGCTGGGCACCTGCCACCAGGAGTCACCAGCAATCTGCTCCCATCACTCCTAGCTAGATCTCCAGAATGCTAATTCCTTTCATAACAGAAAACAGAATACTATCCAGTCCACAGTCTGGAGTATATCCCATCTCCCTGAATAACGCAGGCACCAAATGGGCAGTTTCATGATGGGCAATCATCAACCTTTCCCATGCATAATTTAGTCACCAACTAATTTACACATCTCCTAATCTGGTTGGTCCACCTGTGGGGGCCTGGAAGCTCCCTAGCCAGAATTTTCAATGCGGCAACTGATGGCAGGGAAAAGGACCCGGATCCACCCTTAATCTCTTTGTCTTAATCATGAACTCCATCCATTCTTTTATTTACATTTTCCAAATTGTTTTCATTCAGGTAGTTTCCCCTCCCTCCAGTCAAAAATAAAGTGAAAGGGGCATCTGCTGACCCCAAAGTGTGCCCCTCCTTCCATGTCAACTAGTTATGAACTTCCATTATCTACCTGCTAGGGGGCCCAATGCATGGTTACTGTACCCATGCATCCAAACACAAACTACTGCGATCTGTTCTTATGACCCTGAAAGAAGGCATAACAGCAAGAGCTCAACATATCTATACCACTGAATTATTATCCTCAGCATTCAGTCTCATGCAGACTGATGAGTGAATGGTCCCACTAACAGTCTGTACCCTTTTGGCTCCTGAGTTCAGCTGTACTGTGGAGGTAGCCACCTGAATCCTTATAAAAGGGATCCAAATTTACCAGGTGGAAGCCTCAACAATCATGCTGTTTAACATCGCAATGAACTGAAATTTTGTGAAGTATCTCCTTCCCCAAGTCTAATGCTTTGACAGAGCAAATCCTTGCCTTTGCATCCCCGCAGCCTTGAGGTGCTCTGACTCACCTCGTCATCCCCCAATCAATTTTGGACATTGAGTCAGGATGTGTAATATCTGCACCCCATGCACATCCCTAAACTCCAAAGCCCTATTTCACCACACCCTTGCTTGAGATCTAATAGTCTTCTATTAGCCACCCCTATAATAGTCTTCTAGATAAACCGGATTCCCCTGAGGCTTTGCTTTGCCTACCCCGTAATCTCTGGGCAATAGGAACCAGGGAATCCACCATCCCATCCTGCTCTGATAGCACAGTTTACAGGAGTTCTGGCACCTGGCATCTACACTCTTAAATGCTGCCACCTTCTGGAGAGTCTAGAGAAAAAGGAAACCCCTCCAACACTCAATCTTTGTGTGAAGGAACCGCTAACCCCCTGCCCCCAAAAAAACTTATGGACACCGCACTGACAGGGTCTCTCACCTCCCCCCCAAGTTCCTGTGAAAGGACTTTGTGGTCCCCACAAGTCAGTGAATTCAGCACACAGGAAAGTCCCTGAGTCTCCTCCCACCACCCTTGAGCTCCACACCCTGTTCCAGTGAGGCATTAGGGGGAAAAGAGATGAGCCAAGGCATCCAACTGCTCCTAGCTAAGGAGTACCTCTGGAGGGAGGAGAGGAGAGAGGAGAACAACACCTACATTCATTACTGTCCTCCAGCTTCTCCCTGAGGCAAGCAAGTTTTGGATCAGCCATTGCCAGGAAATCAAGATCCAGACCCTGCCAGTAGGTAAGGAGCCTACCCACTATGATTTTCATCCTTCTGCACATGGTCTCTGCTGCTGCCTCTGCTGTGACCCATTTGATGATTTCTAACCAGTCCTTGTTGGGACTCCCACTGATCGGCTTGATGTTACTGGGATAACCTAACTCCAAAAGGGACGGCCACGGCTACAGGTGGAACTGTGGTATGCTTCTCTGCTGCCTTGCCTGCTTACAGCTGCTGTTGCTCCAGGGTTCAGAATGGACCTCCAAGCAAGAAAAATGCCTTATAAACTAGAGCAGGGTGGGATTTGGTGCATCGTTTATTCTCAAAAAAAAAAAAAAAAAAAAGTTTCACATTGACCAAAACTGTTCATGAATTTGGATCCAATTTGGTGAATAATTTTGGCCAAAAAGAAAGGGGAAAAAACTTCCAAAAAAGTTCACGTTTCATTTTCTAAATAAATGTTTCTAAATAAAACATTTTCTTTTTATTTTGAAACAATGTTTTGTTTAGAAATGCATCTAGATTGAACTCTAAAATAAAAGCAAACCGAAGCAAATTATTGGTAAAGCTGAGATAAAACTAAAATATTTTCATTTAAATTGACCCAAAGCTATTTTGATTTATTTTTTTATTTTTCAGTTCAGCTTCTGAATAAAAAAAAGTCAATTATTCACTCTGCTGTATTATAAATGCTCCTCTCAAATCTGCAAGAGACAATAGGCTTCCACTAAACCTTTCTATACAGCCAGTCAGCCAAGGAACTCCCCTCCTCCTATCTCAATGCCAACAGGAGACTAAATACTCATATGGAGAAGTGGAAAAATAGGGGAATTGAAAAGGTTGAAGGATTTTTTCCCTCACTGGCCCCAAACAAAACCTCCCCACATCTAAGTCTATGAGGGAATTTCATGGAATAAGAAGAAAGGTACTGCTGTGGCTAAGACTTTGGAGAAAATTTTAGTTATGCTGGTGTAAATTCATTTACATCAATTGATTTACTCCAGACTTACACCATTGCTACTGACATCAGAAAGCTGGCTCAGAGAATCATGTTGAGAGTTTGAAAAACATCTCCAGTGATTACTTTTCAGTCTATTAAAATAAGATATGCAAATGACACCAATTAATAGCATATCAAATTTTTTTTATTAATGTGGAATCCTTACTCATTATGGCTCATGAGAGGATTACTGAGATTTTTGACTTTGTGCTTTGAAAAGTCATAGCAATCATTACTTCAGTAAAAGAAGAACATAATAACAGCTTTCTTATGGAAATTCACACTATCTCTCAGTGTTCAATGGCACATGAAAATTACTGCACTTTGTATGAATATAGGAATGAAGAAATAATTTGTCAAGCAAACATTAGCAGTATTTTTTCAAGAATTTGTATTGCTTTAGAAATATTATTCTTTTTCAGAGATAGCTTTAGTGATCTGTTGGCTGCGAGATAGATCAAAGAATGCAGAGGAAATTATTTCCTTCTTTTTTATGTTTTTTGAAAAAAAAAAAGAGAAGAAAGGAAAGGAAAGACCAAACATTCCTAAACATGAAGGCATCAACATGTGTGATCTGCTTCAGTACTAAGAGGTACAGACTAAATGGAGAATTTTTCACCCACTAGCCAGTTGTAGGTTTGCTTTCTTTCCTTGCTAAAGTTTCCTATATTTTCACCCAGTGAAATATATTTTTGGTATGTTAACTCCCACTTGAGAGCAAAGCATACAATTTATTTAAAAAAAAACCAATGGTATGTTGTACACTAGGCAATATAAACTGAAATAGACATCTAAGGCCTGGTCTATACTTACCTCCGAGATTCGGCAGCAGTTGATGGGAGATACGCAAGCAATGCAAAATAGGTGCGTAATTCCTGTCGACTTCACTGTGTCTGTTCTGCATGCCATCCACACTGTGCTGTGTCACTTTCAGACGTGATTTTACTAGGTCGATGTCTGGATTGAATGAGCGGGTCTTCACTGACAAAGAATTTTCTCACAATCCCACAATAATACATAAACATTCTCTTTGTTAATACAATGAATGCCTAAAATACTCAAAAGTTATTCAGGAAGGATTTACCTTAATTTAATAAGCCTTGTCCAGGATATTGGATGAATATGAATCATTCAATCAACACAGGAGCCTCCATAATTTCATTTTAATAGTAAAGCCAATGAGAGCCAAGGGCATTCAGACCTTTCAGGACTGGGCCTTGATTAATATTACTCTGATTATGTAATGTTTATGTTATGGTAAAACTCAGTGTTCTTGATCCTGAGCAAGGCCCTGTCGTGCAAGGTGCTCTACAAACTCAGAGGAAGACACAGTACCTACTCCAAAGGGCTTTACAAAACAGATTGAATGGTTGGGTGGCTGACTCCCAACCAGTCTATGTGATAAGGTTTGTTATTTCTGTTTGGAATATTAGAGCCCACTTTGCCTGAGCCAAGGTTATTGGGAGTTTAGTTTGGCAGCTTGGAAGGAAGTATGAGCAGGATGTGTGTGAGAGAAAAGGTAGACTGTCCTCTTAAGAAGGACTAGAGAGATGGAAATCCTAGCACCTCTGAAGTCAATAGGAGTTTTGCTTTTGACTTCACTGGAGTCAGAATTTCACTCAAAGATTTAGCAATAGCTTATAGATTTCTACGGTGACAGATGATAAAAATTGTGGTACCATAAATAAAATATTAATCAGTTCAGTTGCAGTTATTGTTTCTTCTGGTTTCTTTGACTTTGGAAAAAACTATTTCTTGCCTAGCAACTCTCCAATTTCTGGCCCAAAGGGGATAGGAAGCCTGAGCTGCCATTTTAATGAAGTATCCCAAATGAAATAAACCCTGGATGAAATACGCTGTCTTCAACCATCTCAGCATACCAATTATATCGGTGTTGGCTAAATCTGTTGTTGCCCATGTACTTGTATTATGTGTACTTAAACAAGACAAGAGAACACATCGAAAGCCACAGATTTAGGTTGGTCCATGACTGTTGTCATGTTTACACAACAAGCACACCAGAAAAATAATAAGAACGGGGATATATCACTAAAATAAAAATAGTTTGGGCTGTTTTATCAGAAACGCTTTATTTCTGTGATGTGTGCACCTTTGATTTTGTAATAAATCTGTGATCAGCAAGGCCTTCATATTTGTCATTGTGTTGCACATAATGGCTAATTGGAATTTCAGCAGATAAGATGGAATAACCCTGTTAAACAAAATGGGTCTACAGCACAGATGAACTGTTCTGTTCTCTCCAATAAAGGGAAGAGGGACAACATACAAACTAATAAGTTTCTTACGGTTGGAGCTGGTTGAAAAGACAAGGATAGAGGGAATGCAAAAACTTTGAAAAAGCTTACAATTTGTGTGTCAATATTTGAATTTTTTTTTTAATTGAAATTTCAAAATGTGAATAACATCGCCTTATGCACATGGTTACAAGACACCATAAAAAAGTCCACAAATATACTTTAAAAATATTTTCTTTTTTCAACTTTTAAAGTGTGTGTTTAGATAGCAATTTTGTCGCCACGGCAGAGTCTGCTTTCTTAATGTGATAGGAGTAACTTGGATGTTTTAAACATGTTACATATAGTATGTGCACATGAGAGTATCACTAGATTTCAAAGTAAACCTGCCCTACCACTTTTACCATATGTATATATTTGTCTAATTTACAAAACTACACTGTAATCCCAAATAGACTCACTACAGTTTAACAAGGTTTTTTTAACAGAGTAAGGCTAAACTAACTGGCACATGGCAATATTTCCTATAAAAGATGTATATACATAAAAGGCCAGAAATAATATGGTACAGTGGGCAGATATGATTTTATTATTTCTTTAAAAGAAACTAATAAATACTAAAGTACAGTACAGTACAGTACAGTATACAGTATAATAGGGGTCATTCCTTAAATATCTATTAGGCGACAGAAAGCCAACACTATTAAATGGGTGGGAGAATAGGTACAGAACATGCCAAGAATTATTTATTTTCAATCCCACGATCAGGCAGTAATCTGACCTGTTGTTTTTATCCTTAAAAAAAGGTCAGAGTACAATACTAGGTAGCTGCTAATTTTTAACTACAAATAGAAAAGTCATTTACCTGAGCAAGACTCGATTTGTAAGACAAATACTCTTATATAGCTAAGAAGTCTGTGTTCAAGAGTTTCCTTCCTTTCCTGGGTGTTCAGAATAGCTACCTGTTCTCTTCAATGCTGTGAGATCTTTAGCCCTGTTTATTTCATATCTTTTTATAAAGATATTTATATTTATTTATATATATTTTATATTTATTAAATGTTATAAATAATAAAGAAATATTATTTATTTGTTAATATATATTTACATTTTATATTTATTACTTATATATAATATATTTATATTTATTTTATATCTATTTGTATCTTTAGCCCTGTTCATTTAATATATTTTCTGGTGCTTTATTTTGGTATAAGAAAAGACTGAGTTTTTATAGCAAGACAATTAGAGATTTTATTTTTATTTTTATTTCTTTTACTCCAACAATGGGTGAAATCCTTGCCCATTAAAGTCAATGGCAAGACTCCATTTAACTTTAGGAGGGGGCCAGGATTTTATCCAATGTGCTTGGCCCTATGCAGTGGTTAAGGAAAGATATGGTCCATGGCTCAAGGAGCTTATAAATTAGGGGGCTTTAGGTCATTCGACTTGAGGGCTCTCAGTACCTGCAGAATCATATTCTGGAGCATGTTTATATAGTCATGGCTTTTAAGGCTTAAAGGGACTATTACAACTATCCTGTCTAAACTTCTGCATAACATATGCCATACAAGTTTACTCAGTAATTACTGCAACAAACCCATTACCTCTGGTGGCACCAATGCACCTTGTCTAGAAAGACATCCAGTAGTGATTTAAGGAATTAAAGTGATGGAGAATCAGCTACATAGATGATAGTCTATTTTATGAATCTGGTGATTTAAAATGCACCCATTTTGAGTATGTGTCTGATTGCCTCACCTTCTTCAGAAACCATATATTTTCTTCTGCCTTATTTGAAAGAGATCTTCCACTCCACCAAGAAGGCATAGTGTCAGCAGACATTTGAACTCAGAGTCTGATTCAGAGTCATATACACATGGTTTTCTGGCAATTACAAGTCCCAGAGACCAGCATATGTTGTTTTCTCATCAGAGTATGAACCCCCAAAGTACTAAGACCCTTCCCCCAAGTTACTGAGGGCACTCAGTTCCGCAGAGAAGATAATCAACACATCATAGCATTAAGCCCTCAATGAGCATGGTCATCCTCAAACCCTTTAAAATCCCTGCTTTGTAGCTGGAGTCTATATAGCTGGTTAGAGGCTTGAGTGCTCAGAATTCCTCCTCCCCCTTGTATCCAGGTACACAGAGCTAGAGCTGAGTAACTAAGAAAAATTATTTATTGTACCCAAATTTAAGATGAGCATGTGCCTTGTTTGATAGTTTCTTTTCTTTTTCAAGAAGCCTGTGCACCATGTCTTTGGTGGTATTGTTTTGGCTGTTTGATAATAAGCAGAAATTACTTGACAGAAGATAAAGTAATATTTGAGAGACTTTGGCAAGACAGTGCTATCTCAAGTGGCTTCTTCTAATAAATTTGAGCAAATGTGACTTATTTCAGTCAATTGCCTCTAATGAATTTGGATCTGACTGAACAGTAAATTAATAGGATATAAGCATGCATGCATACACACACACAAGCTTACAGGATCTCAGTCAATTGACTTTATTACATTTGAAACCCATCAGAGCCAGCCCACAGGATTGTAGGATCCCCCAGGAAACAAATAGAAGTTCTAGGCCATTGACAGTGTTTGCAATCAATTCTTGACAAAGCCCAGATTCTCAGCTGCTACTGAGGTGTAGCAGAGATTATCAAAACGGATGGGTCCACTTTGATCATGTAATCTGACCTTTAGTAAAACAAAGATCATAGGATTTCTCTGAATTAATACAGTTGAATGAGAGATTTAAAAAAAAAATTTTTTTTTTTTTAGAAAAACAAAATCAATCTTGATTTTAAAAGTGCTAGTGATGAGAGAGAAGTGCAGGGAGCATCCTGTACCCCACCGTCTCAATCATGGGCCTTCACCCAGAGTAAATCAGAGTAGCTTCTAACTGGTGTAGATTACCAGCAGCCTGAAAAAGTTAATACTGCAGCTGGAATCATTACAGCATAAGGAAGCCCTTACTATGTCACTTTGGCCTATCAATGTGATACAAAACATCCTCATGGCAGTTGATAATTGGGTCCTGAGACTTTTATTTTATTTTATTTAGATTGGAACAGTCCATGGCATTAACCTTCCAATCAAATTAACACAGAGTCATATGATTTGCAAGATGGTATCAGACTCATCTAGGATGGTAGTCTTTCCTAGCATCATCTGGCAGTGACCCAACAGCAATACTTCAAAGGAAGGTGAACCATATCCATCACACTACACCTAGCCAATTATACAGTGCAGTACATTGGAGCCTTCAGCTGATGAATTTACGCTTTGAAGCATGAGATTCAATATTAGCTTAATTTACATACAGTCCTTACAAACTCTGAGGTTATGAATGTATTTAGCCACAGAGTTTGACTTCATGGCTGGCTGTCGCGTTGAATTCCATCGATTGATAATGTGCCATATAATGTATGGCTGGCATGTGCTATGTGCTGCCTGATTCTCATTTACATTTATATCCCTTTCCATCTGGGAGTTTGAAGGGGCCTTTGAAAGAGTGGACTAACCAGTGGAGTGCCTCCTTGTGGCTTGGCATGGCATAATGGCTTTCTCCCCATCTGGCACACTTTGCCGATGGCTGCTCTAACCTTCTGGTGTGCCTCTTCCCAAGAGTTGTCCCTCCAACTTGGTCACAATTTAAGCCCACCCTTTCTGGAGTATTAAAGTCCCCCCCCAAAAGGGATATTATTCACTCAAAACCAGGGTCATCTGAAAAGTCTTCATCAGGATCCTGCCTGTCTCTTCGGGACTTGCCTTTATGCAGCCAGTCCTTTTTTATAGTCTTCCCATGGCTGGTCATACCATCTGCTAGGAGGCTCATTCAACAAGCTGTCTCAGACTTTTGGCTGAAACCAGGCTTCCCTCACTAAAAGAAAAGCAGAGCTTTGCTCTCCTCCCTGGTCAGCCACCAACTTGTAACCCTTCTCTGTACTCCTGACATCTGCTACAGGTGCAACAGGCCCAGGCCAGTTGTGTCCGCAAGCCTTCATTAATCCCTTCTTATCAGTGTGGGTCTGTACATAGGCCTTAAAATGGGCCTAAATTACATTGATGCTCACCTTATTGACAGTTTAGACTTCCAGAGTGTCACATAAAAGCTTTAATGTAAATGAAAATCAGGTGTGAAAGCCTGAGCCTATTGAAATGACTGCCAAAATTTCCACTGATTTAATGGTGGCAATATTTCATCTCTGGTCCTCTTCAGTCTCTGTGGGGGTGGTGGCTTCTCCTTCTACTGATTAGTATTGAGCTGAAATGATGTAGTGAACATGAAAGACACATCATCTCTTGTTCCTTTACTTAGCCTGTGTATATTGAAAATAGAAAAAGAGTTGCAGGACGAGACTGAAGTGCCTTTTTGGTTCTCAGATATTATAGCAGACTTCAGAAGCTTTACAGTTCCATTGCATTCTTTAATAAAAACTGGCATATAACTGAACCATAATCTGACTTTGTTCAAGAGAAGCAATATTGTGGGTTACATCAATAAGGCCTGAATGGTTCTTGTCACTGTAAAGATTCTCTCCCTGACACCTGTGCCACTATAAATACTCATTGGGAATTCACACGGACTGATATTGAGATTTATTTCTTGGGGTTCTAGATGGTACATTTGGTTATGTTCTCCAGAAAGAACTTAATACATTTTATGGAGCTATTAGTGCATACTGGAATGATTTTAGAAATAGTAATAAAAGCTACATTTCTAGGTGAGAGACAGCGTTCTTTAGACTGGCCCAGCTGGCTTTGCTGGAATAAGTTAAGGAAGATTGTAACTCTACAGAATAGGCTAGAACTTGATGGTGAAGGACCTTGGAGATCCAAGGTACATCTAAAGGGGATGTAATGGTTGCAAATAGTGCTCACAAACTCCCTTCCAGCAGCTGGTCCTAGAGAACCAGTGCTACCTAAAAAGCTGATGGAATTAGCAGGTGTGATGGTTGGAATGTAAATGGGGCCTCTGATCTAGAGCATCTCCTGTGCAAGTTCTCTTGAAGAGTCATCTAGGTAACTAAACTACATTTCAATGTTGCCTTCTCTTGCAGACTCTCTTGGATTATACTTCCTGTCCCTGCTAAGGAATAATTCCCCATTCCAGGTTACAGCAGTTACTTTTGGTTCAGATAGGTAAAATTTCACAGTCCCAAACTCACAAGTCCTCTACATCTGAATCTAGATGAAAGTATTTTCGTTCGCTTACTAAACAGTGTTTTTAATAGTGCAGCCAACATAGCAAAGTTCATGTTTTCTTGTAAATAGACAAGAACATATGAGCAGAACTATTTCTCCACTCCATTCCTTTCAGCATTTATCTGTTGCTAAAACTCAATATATATGCATGCATTCATATTTCTAGATCGGGTTTATTCATGCTCTTCACTGTACTGAAACACATATCAAAACAATGTATTATTTCTCTCTACTGCCGCAGCAGGCTATATGCAAGCAGGGTTTCCTAAACTCAGTAGTAAAAACATTCGTCTCCAGTGCACCAAAAATCCATCTGTCTCTCTAATAGCCTGATCCTGCAGTCTCTAAGCAGGCAAAACTCAGATTGACTTCAGTGGAAGCTTTGTTCATAAAATAATGATAATTCACATAATTCCTGCACTTCCCAGCCAGGCTGCAAATCACAGTAGGTCACAAGATGGGGCCCTCAGAGAACATTGTTAGGCAGAGCTACCCTTTTCCCACTCTATGCCTGGAGCTCATAACCTCCTTCACCCAATACCACCTTCTATGGCCTGATTTGCACAGGTCATATGAATTACTACCTTTCTGGAAAGGCAAATGTTAGTTTCAGGCCAAATAGATGACAATTATGAAGTATCCCAGAGGTGACCAAAAAACAGGAGACAATTCCATTAGAATGTCTGAGAAATGTTGGTTATGTTTTTTTTAAGACCAAACCTTAAAAAGGAAAGCTTGGGGACTGACAAAACCTACATAATGGGTGTCCAACATTGGTGCGTTCAACTGTGTCTTCTTTTCTTTTCAATATGTATTATGACAGGACACTGCGATGAAGTTCTCTAGTGAGATGTTTTTTCTTTGTGCCTAACAATTGGCAGAGAGAAATATTAGACTATATGACAAAACAGTTCTCTCTCAGGTGGCTTCCTCTAATAAATGTAAGAGCTTGTGATTATTATTTCAGGCAATTGCCTCTAATACATTTGAATGCGAATGAACAGCACACATACACACATTACAGGATCTCATCCAATTGCCTTTATTAAATTTGAAAATCAATAGCAAACACCCACAGGATTACAGGATTTCTGAATTTGTAATAATAGAAAGAAAAATGAAATGGGATTATAGGATACAGGCCATTTTAAAATTCACAATTAAGTTGTGATTAAGCTCCCTCCCCCCAGAAAAATCTTGAGCAAGACTCCTTTTCTCTAAGGGGTGAATTGGGGGATGCCATAGAAGCAGCATAAATGGAATGGAATACAACCAAGAATCTAGGCCCCGAACCATTCAATATGAGAGCACACAGAAATGTTAATGTTGTTTTATGATGTTCCTTTTGGAAAACATAATTTTATGGCCAAAGCTTTAGCTATTCTCAGTTCTAGCCTCTGATTTTGTGACCACAGAAATGTACACACAAGTGGTGTCTGGAAAATTACTTTGTGGCTCTCTTATTTGTTCAACTGTTCATCCTACTGATTTAACTTTTTGGTTCCTTTACAATCCGCATAACGTGTGTGATGACAGTGGATTGGCTATTTCACGTAAAAGAACGTTTGCTTATTCATTGTTGGAGGAAGGGAAATTACAGTGTGTCAAACTGTGCTTTGATACTCTGAGGCTCAAGGGTACCACAAAGAACTGATTTTAACCCAATCCTGAAGCTTCTTATACACCAAGTGTATAAGAAGGAAAGACCTTTTATTTTAAAGGTACTCAGTGTTATCCAATGGAATTCACTCTACAGAATTCACTAAAGGAGAGGTGGAATTGTAACGCACATCGTTCAAATTAGACCAACGTCACAGCTGCAGAAATTTGCACTAAGTGGCAATGAACCCCAAGGTTATTTGGGAAACTGATGACTACATGAGTGCAGTGGTATTCTAGCCACATCCCTTTCTCCTGGCTACAACTCTGAAAGCAACTGAGAGGGGGTACTATACCATTGATGGATTCCCAATACTGGTGATATCCTCAGATGAACATTTAAGACAATTTTAAGTAGTGCAGCACAAAGCAGACATAACAAGGTCAAGAAACTTATCCTGCACTTCTATGCAAGCAATAGCAATACCTCCAGCTGAAATATATTGGGCCAAAACAGGGTAGAGAAAATGGAAGTCTTTTAATCGCTTGTTACTTTTTCTTAACCATATTCCATATGGACTGAAAATCGACTTTTCTACATGGTGGGGTAATGCACATTATGGGTTGCGATTACTATAGTGCACCAGCATGTTGCACATTAATTTGTCCACATAGACTCTGCTGGTGCACACTAAAGGGTCCTTGTTGAGCTTTAAGATAGTGCTTTTTGAAACAGTACTATTTCAAAGAATACTAGGTAACCTTCAGTGTGCACCAGCAGGGTCTACACAGATTAATTAATGTGAGATGTGTTAATGCACTTTAGAAATCATATCCCCATAGGGCGCATTTCCCCATGATGTAGACAAGCCCTCTGAGTTGCAGAATATTATAGCAGACTTAATACATTTGACAATTTCCCTTGCACTCCACCTGGCATGTAACTTCAGAGCAATCTGTCTTTGCTTTAAAGTGGTAATTTTGGGGGTTACATCAATAAGGCCTGTATAGTTCTTGTCACCATAAAGCTGATCTTCCTGACATCTACACTGCTGTAAATGTTCAATGGGAATTCATACCGACTGATATTGAGATTTACTTCTTGTGCCCATAAGACAGCAGATCTGATTATGATCCTGACTTATTTATGAGGATATTAATGTAAATTTTTATTATGGGACTTATAAAAAAATTACACTGAAGGATTCCATAAATGGGTATTTCTCTAGACTGTTCTGTCTGGTTTCACTGGAACAAGGTGGAGCAATTGCAGGATAACACAATGGGCTAAAGCTTGGTGGAGGTGCCTGGTAGTCCAGGTCTGGTCCTGCCATAAGAAGGCTACAACCTCTTTTCCATGAATGAGCCTTAAGAGCCAATGGCTGTTGAAGATGCGTAGTGTTTGCCAGGGGGTGCTCTGGACAAGGTGACTTGGGGATTGGAAATGCTCTACAATGATGGCCACAGTACATTTCAATGGTGACCACTTGCTCATAGAATCCTCAGGATAGAGGGGTAGAATACAAATGCTGCCTGGCTTCTCCCTAGCATGAATTCTCCATTCCAGTGGACAGCAGCCCCCGTTGAACCAGGGAGGTGCAGCTGGCACATCCTCACTCAATCAGGAGTGAACCATACTCAGGATATCTAAATCTATATTAAACTCTTATCTTTTGCTTATTAAACAACATTTAGTATGGGCCAGCTAACCAGGTACAGTTAATACAGTCTTGTAAACACACAAGAAAATATAAGCTGAAATATTTATCCACTGACGTATTCCTTTCAGCAGTTGTCTGTTGCTGAAACTCAATATATATTCATGCATTCATGTTTACGGATCCTGTTTTTATTTGTGCTCTTCACTATTCTCAGAATACATATTATTATGATTATTATTATAACAATATGATTATAAATTTATAATGATGTATTATTTATCTCTATTGCTATAGCTGGGCATAGGCAGATTGCATTTCCTAAGCTCAGTAATCGCATATTCCTCCCCCGTGCACCAATAAAAGGCTCTGCCTCTCTAATATCCTGATCCTGCAGCTTCTATGCAGGCAACCCTCGTACTGACATCAGCAGGAGCTTTGTTCGTGTTGGAACTGGAGAATGAGGCTGTAAGTAAACTCACGTAGACATTATGGGAAATGGCTTTGAAGGAAATGGTGCTCTGTTTTACCCATTAATAGGATAGGGTGAACTTTGCTTTTCTTGCTGGTTCAATGTATTGTGACATCATCAAATGAGATATTGTCTTCTGGATATTTAGGCCTGGACTGTGCCTTTAAAGTACACTCCGGTGTTCGGAATGAGGTGGGGCATGGGGTGGGGGAAGGGGGAAGGGAAGGGGCAATTCTGCAGAGGCAGTTCCAGGATGAATTGTCTGACTTTGAATTTGACCAACCTGTAATGAGAAGTCTGCCATAATTTCCAATGGATGCAGCAAGTGCTCACCCCACTCTTTACGGGCAGGCTAGAGACAGTGCTAAAGTCATAATTCCTGTACTTCTCAGACACTCTGTGGTTGGTCCATGGCCAGGGCTATAAAGCAGGGGAAGGCTTATTCTTGTTCCTGCCCTTACACATGCAGAACAGCTGATCATCTGACATTTAGCTAGGTAAATCAAACAGTCAATACTGGGGTTGTAAAATAAGTAGTACTTTTTCATAAGTTGCACCAGTAAAAAAGAATGGAAAGTTAGCATCACTGATTGAGAAAAAAATAGTGGATTTGGCTATAATATGGTTACTTTGACTCTAGCTATTAAATTATCATTGAAATTTTGTAAGGCCGAATGGTGCATTCTTGCATTATGTATATTTGATCATATTTTAGTAATGAAAAACAATTTGTGTATTGAGTGTTCCTAAGCTATGCAGGTCTATTCATGTGTATAAAACCACTAGATGGGCCTGATCTTGCAAGAAGCTGGGTGCCTCCTGCTTGGAGGGGGTGAGGGGTTAGTCCCTCAATTTCACCAGGATTCATTGGGACCCAAGGCACCCAGCTGCTCCAGACCTTGTAGGATGGGCCGTACTGTTTATATGGAACAGAAGAACCACTTTGCTGTTGAAATGAGGGGCAAAATCTATATAGAAAAATGAGAACATTTAGCATAGAAGAGGGGAGAATGATACCAAGAGACAGAAGATACAGTCTAAATTGAAATAAAACATACATACTACTCTTGTTTTTATTACTTCTCCAGCACTTTGCTGCATTGCATATAGTCTACCCAATAAAAACGCTACACACAGTAACCGTGAAGTTTCTAGAAGGTGAGTTTATGTATGTCACTAGAAAAAATAACACTCACATTGATGGATGATTTAAGATTATTCTTTTCCACTTTTGTGTGAGATTGAATCTATTGTAACCTTCCTAAACCTTTGGTACCTTTGTAATTTAAACTGACAGGTTAAATGCTAATGCAATTGATAGGGGTGAACAACTGGTCAAGGAACAACCTGATCTGATTGTATAATGCATCTGAGAATTGCAAAAATATGCAGGTCAGATGTAATTTTGACAGAAAATGGCTCACTGCAAGGGTTTATGTTTCCCTGGATAGCCTTAAAAGGATTTGGTCTATAGTAAGTACCACATTGCTTGAAAAAAATATCAAGTTAAACTTAATGGAAAAAATTCCAAGTTCTCAGTATCCTCAGATTTCATTATCAGTTTTTATTGGAGCTAGGATAATAAGATTATAGAATTAAAAGAAAAGTTATAACCATTTTCTTCAGCCCAGCAGTCTGAATGTGCAAAAAGGAAAGCACCACTCATATCTTACCCTAAATAACCTGTGAAAACTACCTGAAAAGGAAGTGCGTAGTTACTGTTGGCCTGTCTAGCAATATTAGGCCTGATTTAATGCCCATTGAAAAAGAACTCCTATTGATTTCAATGGGCATTGGATGAGGGTCATTCTTGGTAACTGTCATCTTTCCAGAGAAAATAACCTCATATCAAGTTCATAAAACTCTCAGATTCCAAGGTGATGAGTAGGGTGTTCATATCTAGGCAGTTCAATAGAATTTACTATATGAAAGCATAATGTCTTGAAGATGCACAGAAGAGGCTAAGAAACTTGGTTTGTCCAGGACCATAGAAGGTAAACCTCTGTATTGTACACTTGCCTTGCTACCATGGCCAATACTAAGGGAAGTAGAGTTGGTCTGAACATAGATAACTAACCACCAGAATTTGGGGATATGGAAATTACAGTTAGACTCAGATTCTCAGAAGGAGTTAGGGATTTCCGTGTGAGTAAGGCACCTAGATGAGGTACTTAGGTGCCTTTAGGAATCTAAGCCTTCCTTTTTAAAGTTTGCCCCAAGTATGTAAGGAAACGTAAGGCATGTCTCCACCTCCCTGCATCTTGTGTAGTGATTGACACTTGTGCAGATTGAAAATGTTGCCTTTCTGATTTGCAATATGTTACATTTTGCTCAGGTGTAAATGATTACACACAGTGTAAGGCAGTAAAGAATCAGACTCCATATTCTTCCACTACTCCCTAACTTTGCATATTGTATTTTTAAATAACAAGTCTACACCCAAAGCAAGACTCTCAGCAAGAGCTCTCAGAGAATAATGGGGGAGAGGGGTGGTGTGGACATTAATACTCTTCATAAAACTTGGAGGATAACATAGTCTCTAACGGGAATAGTGTCAGTGAAGAAATAGAATCTAAGGCTTCAAGTCACAGCTGGGGTGTTTTCATCAGTGGAATGCAAAAGTATCCATTAAGGAAGCTGTGCCAATTTACTCCAGCTGAGATTTGGTTGGTAACAGGGTTGTTGTTTCTAAGCCCTCTGATAAAAAGGAAAAAAAAAATCAACCAGACTGTGTGATATGTAAATACTCACACATGTACAAACAGGCTAAGAGGAACAGAGTTTAACAAGAAACAACATATACCAGATGGACCAATAAAAAGAATGCCAATAAAAATACAAATAAATAGCGCATAATATCAAGCAGTGTCCTCTGGCTAATTATCACCGTCAACAGATCAACTATCCCCAGGGCAAATTCTGTAAATAAAAATCAATACAATTTCCAATTAAAATGTGAAAACATGGAAACAAGTCACTAATCCTATCAAAGAAAAGCCTGTGACCAACAGGAAGTGGAGAAAGTATGTCAAATACTTGTATTAGAAATATGATAAGTATGACCTTAATATTTCCTTTTCAGAGGACATTACAAGATTGAATTGGTCCTCTTGGCAGTGCAAGATTGTTCCTTATCTACTTCATCCATATAAATGTTCCAAAAAATAAAATAGAAATGTAAATGGCCTTAATGCTCTTTTAAAATCTCAAATGCACAAATAAAATAAAATAAATAGACCAGTGCCAACTATATGAAATGGAACTGCCCTTACTGCTTTAACCTGCAGAGTAGGTTAACATAACATGAAGTCAATTATTGTACAAGACATAAAAGATGTCAGGTTTAATACATAACTGCAGTGTCTCCCTGGAATGTTTGATTTCAGATCATCTGTGCGAAGTTCCAGCAGCAGTGAGGCAGCAGACAGATTCAGGGGGTGAAGAATGTACCCAGCAATTCTGCTGTACAAGACTGAACTTTAGGATGGATAATGCACCTGGCTCCTTTTTTAATCAAAACTTTCCTATTCTCTTAAAGTAAAGCGGACCACAAACTCAGGAACAAAAACTGAATTTCCATATGGCTTTTTTAAATTGTGATGCCGCCTCACATTTCTTTTTTTGTTGTTGTTGCTTTAGTCTGGGACCTGCTCTGCTTCCTTCTTTATCAGGTAACATTGCTCACATTTATTTCTTTGTACTGGGGGAGTGACCTCAGCCCCAACAGCCCAGCTCCTTGAGGCCCACACTCTGACAGCTCTCCAATTTTCTTCTAAAATAAACCTAAAACGTTTCTTTTTTTTATTTTTGTTAGTTATTTCTCCAAGTGTACACGTGATAGTTCCTCTTATTACGGGCTAGATTGCAACCTTACAGTTTGCTCTGTGTGGGAGGAAGAGCATCGCTGATTCTGAAGCTACGTCTACACTTGGAGCTAGGGTGTGAATCTTGGAGCTGAGACTGATTCCCAGCTTGAGTAGGCATGTTTACACTAGCTCTCTCTCATGAAGTTAATGTGTTAAAAATATAGTGTAGCCAAAGTGGCATGGGCTGCAGCAAACCACACCATGGGTTAGCTGTCCCAAGCATGGACCCCTCAGGCCGGGCAAGTTTGTACTCAAGGCAGCTAGCCTCTCCCACCATTCACGGCTAATAAATATGATGTGTAAATCTCCTCTAATCTCTTGGCCAAAGTTGATGTTACATTGTGCTGAAGTACGAACTTCTTTCCATAAATGAGGAAAATACATTTATCATAGGAGTAGTGCAAGACTTGGGATGTCCTGGCTTTTTGGGTTTTGTTAATATTGGAACAGATAAATGCAAGGTCGCAAGCTTAACTGGTTTTTGAAATATTTTTGTGGGTTTGGATCATGATAAGAAAAGGATTAGGAGAAATATTGTGGAATCCCAAACCAGCGGGACATGATACTGTAAATCTGTGAATGGTGGTCTATGACTAGTGTGTGCCATCATTTGTTTTGTCATTGCAAATTAAAAGTTACCTTTTCTTAACACTAACTGGTTCCTATGACTGAGCTAAACTTTGCCAATATTCAAGATGTTCTCCTTTCTGAGGGGGCTTTTTTAGACAGTCCAGGCCAGTGATAATATGAGGAACTTGTGGAGATGCATAGGAGATGAGATAACAGCTCAAAACCACTTAACAGAAAATGATTTCAGGAAAGCTAACAATCTATAATAATTCAGTGTAAGTACCGCTAAGACCAGCTGGCATTGGGCAGGTGATATTTTTATCTGGGCACATATCAAGGTTAGAAATGACAATTCCAAATCTATTAATTCTACAAAAGAGAAACTTTATATTTAGACTCATTCTTCTTTTTTTTTTTAAACTGAGATAATATTGATTGATCCACTGGGTCTATTCTCATTTCTACTTCATTGGAGGTACTGTTCTCAACACCGTGTAATCATCATGTGCCGTAAAAATCACGGCAAGGTCCTGGATCCTTTTTTTAACCTTCAGGAAACATATTAGTGCATGAAAATAATCTTTTTTTCTATCATCTAAGGAATATTTTCAGACCAGAATTGATTGCTTTTATTCTTTGAATTTCAAGACTAAAATATTCAGCTTCTCCTCAACTGTAATGCCAATATCATGCCAAGAAGCAATATGGTTCCTTTACATATTATTCTACTGTAACCTTTAACTAGCTGAATTAATAAGAATATTTGAAGCACTTTATATGGCAATTTGTAATAATTCATTCCATATACTCATTACTGCACACTGCACTTTGCTGGGACTGGTTTAGTACAAATACCTAAGTACATTCTGCAGACTGTAGAAGTACCTATTTCTACTTTACCACTCTGTAACTGGGGAATGACCTCCAGGTTTCACCTAATAAGATGAACTGACAGCACTAGCAAATTTAAAGTTCACATTTAAAATGTAAAAAGACCCTTTTAGTGAATATCACCATAATAAAATTGTATTGTATAGTTGGGTTTTTTGTTTGTTCTTAGCTAGCACTCACATATTCTGTGTGAACAGTATTATATACATAGTCCATTGGTTCATTACAAAAATGTGTTTGCGATATATATATTTTCAGTAAGCTCTGTGTTCTTTCATAGCATGTTTATTCCTGTTATATCAAGTAAGTGATAAGGCATAATACTTGCATTACAGATACACCATCTTGATAAATAATCATGTATAGGCTCTAGCAGTTCTGTGCATAAAAGGTCCAGTGTCTAAGTTATTACAGCCCTAGTCCCTGAATGGATCAAATCTTTTAAATACAGTGCTATATGTCTTACGTCTGTTGAAATGTACTATAATAGTGGCATTGGCATTTAGCTCTTCTGATACTGAAGTTTCCAGCCACACAAGTAATATATACTGCATTATATAGCTATGTAATAAATTGTTTGAAATATTAATAGATATATGGGAACCTGGAAAAACTCCCATGAGATCTAAGTCCAGAAAGACTCCCATTGCCTTCATGAGCAAGCCTAACTGACATTATTTGTGGTTATGCATCCATATTATGGAATTAAAATGAGATACTTTGAATAAATAAAAGAAAGCATTTGCTCCGGTGTTGATTTTAATTATTTAAGACCGTCTGAGGAGATTTATTTGAAATGGAAAATGCTTAAAATTGCACGAAAGTGCACCTTACAATTTGCACGGAACTGGGAGAAGCTATGCAAAGTGATATAGAGGTGCTAATTGTTTGGCACAGTAAGGCAGCTTTGTGCCCTTTTGTCGGGGACATGGCCAGGGTGCCCCTGCTTCCAGTACGACCACTTAAAGCTTTAGACAGCCAGTGCCAAAAGTCATAGCCACCTGCAGTTTCCTATAACTTGCTTGAGGGGGAGTGATTCTAGCGGGAGACAATAAAAGTAGCTTTAAGCCATTTATCGTGGCCCACACCGCCATATTAGTGCCAAACACAGCTCAGCTGATGTGGAGAATCTAGCCATAGAAAATAGAGGAGTACAGGAATATCCATACACTATGTTATGTTCAGTGATGTTTCCCAGTATATAGGTACAATATTCTTTTGAAAGTTAGTCTTGTGCTTTTGACACTGAACAAGGAGCCAAATCATCTGGGTCCTTGTCCCATCTCTGTCCAAGACATCTTGTCTGACCTTTGCCAGGCCCCGAAGTAATTAAATAATCCCCATTGACTTCAGCAGGCATTGAATGGGCTCTTAATATCTCTGTGCTTACATTTTCTCACTGGTAAGTCATATAATTATATCTCACGAGAGCATTCAAGCTTAGCGTTTGGAAAGCTCTCTGATACCCTGGAAATTGCTATTGGAAGGCTAGCTACCCTTATTGTTGTCATTAGCACTATGTAGATAAATACTGGTATTACAATGATGGTGATAGTGCGGTGCAGTCTATATCTATGGCTGTGATGCTCCCTCAAAAGAGAAAAGAGCACGGGGGAGAGTCAAAGAAGAATAACTGTAAAGTTGAAGGGGAATCTGATTTCTCAGAAGGTATCGCATGTTATAGTTCAGGGCAAATACACTTGTATTTCCTCTCAGTGGCCCAGCGAGGGACACCACTCTCAGCTCTCCAGACATTACCTTTCTTGAATAGAGCACATGTCTCTCGCCCTTCGGATTGGGGCATTCCAAGGCTGCACAGTTCATTGCTTTCACTGGTATTCCCAGGAGAGGTAGCCTGTCCAAGCACCTCTGCTGCTTTCTCCTCAGAGACGGCTAAATATAATTTCCCACAGTTATAGACACCACACAGTTCTTCTTGTGCATGTGTATTTAATTCTTAAGGGGAAAGCACTACAGAGAAAACCTGTTAAAAACAATACAAGAATCTACACGAATGCTAATAAGTTTACCAGAAATCACTGCTACCTAACCTGGGAACAGTGCTTCAAAACCTCACTCAAGGGGTTTCCTTGAGGCTTCAACTTCATCACAACTTCTGCTCAGAACAAGCACCCAGTTTATGGAGTCTCAATAGACTGTGGCTATGTCTACACTGATGGTGGCAAAGTTGCCGCCATCAGAACGACTTATCTGGGTCAACTGAGCAGTCAGTGAAGACCCGCTCAGTCGATCCAGAAGTCAACACTATTAATCTGCCACTGCACATGGCGTAGCACTGTGTTGATGGGTTCCCATTGGCACAGTGCAGTGAAGACGGTGTGCAGAAAAGAAGCACAGCAGTCAACAGGACTTATGCAAGTTTTCTGAGTAGTTTGTGTAACTCCCATTGACTGCTGCTGAATCGCCGGGGTAAGTGTAAACCAAGCCTGTGTCTTTCAAAACCTTCCCAAAGGATCAGGCCCTTTTGTGGACCAAGGTCCTGTCTGTTTGCTGTATTAGGAAGAAAGCCCTAAACTAGGCTATTTACCCCAAAATCCTTTCTTTGTCTGTTGGTCCTTGGAGAATCCAGTTTGAACTACTATATACACAACTCTCCAGGAAGTGGCTTGAAAGGGCTGACAATGGAAGACTTACATTAGCATCCACCTCCTGTTATAGGAGGTAAGTACAATTCCACAATAACACATACAGAAATTGCATTATTAATACAATGGTATTAAACCTAATTTAATAACGTTTAACTTAATTCAGTAAAGTTTATCCTATTCCATAAGGCTTGTCTAGGATATGGCAAGATATTTTCAGTGTGTCACACCATGCACTTCTATTGTTTACGTTGTGGTCTTGGACAATATATCCATGTGTGTTTATTATAATGTTGTACTAAATCACTGATTTCAGTTCCCACAGTTAATCAGAAAGTTAATTTTACCCGGGTTTGTAAACTCTGGGGATGCTTTTTGGCTGCTATAGGGCCCTGGGACTTATAATGTTCAGATAGTATCTTGAGTTCAAAGCACAATAGTATGGAACAGTTGCTCACATTAGAAATGAACATTATAAATATAAATGTTTGACAGGAAAAGGTGAAAATTTCAAAGTAACCTTCAGCAGAGACCCCCAAAAGGGCAAAGTTGCCAATCGTATTTCACAGAAGGCCAGTTCTGAACATTAAAAAAGACCCAGCCAGAAATCATTAACTCGAATGATCAAATAGGTTTAATTTAATTTGGTACCTAAAATGTTCATTAACAATTAATGGGTTCTGGAAAATATCAGCTTATAGCTTGCAGCATATCTTAGATAATAATTGAATTAACCTAGTCAGGTAGCACCTGACATCCTTTCTACCCCCAGATTTTCTACTGGTCTCAGTGTTTCCATGTGCTATTTAGAGGTAAGAATTTGAGTTTTACAGGAAAATTTTAAGAGACAAAGTCCCGTTTTCATTGTGATTTAGGCACTTAGGTTCACAATCTCAAAATCATTGGGTGCTTAACTCCCACTGAAATCTTAAAGGCTTCCTGAATCACTTTTTTAAAAAGGGACTTAGGTTCCTACGTCATCTAGGCACTGTTACTGGAACTGTTGTTATATGTTTTTCTCCATTTTTACATACATAACCTATATCCATAGTTATCTTATTTTCCCTGGGCCCAATTATGCCTTAATGGGCCAGTTCTGAGCTGGGTTTGGTGCAGTGCTGTTTCTTCCCAGGGAAGAACTGAGCACACCGACAGGCACTGTGCATAGTAACTCATTACTCAGGCTGGTGCATCATATCCTTCTTTCCATGCCAGCTCTCGTAACCGGTGTGGGTAGAGGAAAGGTGGATAGGGTTGTGTGTGCTAGGAGTGAGCAAGCTCTGTGCTCCCAGAAGACCATAGGTTCCAAGTGTCCCCAATTCTTGTGAATTAGGATGGATATAAGGAGGAAAAGACTCCATGTGACCATCTCTCCTTAGACTGCATAAAAACATGCCAGTGAATGAGAGACCAGGTGCATGAGGTAACATCTTTTATTGGATCCACTTCTACTGGTGAGAGAGGCAAGCTTTAGAGCTTACCCAGAGCGCTTCTTCAGGTCTGGGAAACTTACTCAGAGTGTCACAGCTAAATAAAATAAAAGATATTACCTCATTCACCTTGTCTCTCATTCACTGGCCTGGTTTTTTAATTGATGCAGTTAAATGGCCACATGTCACAGGTTAAATTTTTATCCACAAGTTGCTCTTATTACAATGTTGTGTATAAACGGATATGCTATCCCAGGCCAGGCCCTTATGTGGTCTGAGGAGAAGTAGTCACCAGCAGTCTTTCCCTCCTTTGATCCTCCCTAACTTACCCATTGTCTCTCTAGTATCCTGGGACTAACTTAGCTACAATATCACTGCATAGTGAATATTTGTTTACTCCTTAATTTAGTCAATGTCAAGTGAACATGAATAATCTTAATATATTCAAAGGAAGAGCCTTGATTGTAGAATATTTCAGCAGTCACAGCCAAAATATCATCCTAGCTAAAGCTGAAGGCAGATGGCTCACTGTCACCATAATATTTTTTCTCATTTTTATGACTTTTCAGTCGTACTAGATAAACCAGCCATGAGGCATTCGATAAATGCAGTCAGCCTTTGTTAATAATTGGTATATTTTCTAGTTTTGTGTGAACTAATCATAACAAGCAAAAGAAAAGCTAGACTAGTGAAGGGTTGAGGGCAGATAGGGAATAGGAGCACTGGCCAAGATAAAGTTGGGTCATAAAAAATTACAGCAGTGAATCTTCTATGAAGATCTAAAATCTGTTGTCAAAAATAAGACAGAAATAGACCTACTAATATCAATTCTAAATCAATAAAAATTCCTGGTTTAATGGAAACTGCTATGGAAAGTTCTAGGGGAAATACAGCCCTGTGATATAAGAAGCATTTTAATTACATAGATTAAATGATACAGTAAAATAAAAATGTATTAGCAACCTGTTGCACCTTAGGAAGCAGAAAAAATGAGCACAGTAGCTACCTCTAAGCACAAAGCTAGGGTTTGGAAAAGAAAATATATTTGATAATCAAAAAAAAAAAAAAAGCATCAGTTACCTGACTATCATAATAAACATTTTCGATTACTTTAAATATACTTAAAATGTTACACATTACAAGTAAAATAATTTTTCCCATGTATGTGTTGCATTGGCTAAGCTCAACAGGGAAACCGCAGTTTATTAACACAAATGTTTAGAACGTTTCTATATGTTATACAGGGTGAGTAATTCATTTTTTATACTGATGAATTAAAAGCTGTAAAAATCATGGATCAAAATTTATATTGCAGCAGTGTCTTGCCTTGTCTATATAATTTCAGGACCACAGAGTGGAAAGGAAAAAAAATCTAACAACCATTTTTGAAATAGAATTATTCATATTACTATCTTTTGGAATTTGAAGAAAAAAAAAGGAGGTGGTGTGTATTATCATGAAAAGACAAACAGTGCTGGAAAAAGTACCTGTCATGGCTGCATGTACAGTATTAATGAGATATAAGCATGTTTATAAATGAAGACAACAGCCAAAGCAGAGAGAGATTAACAGGTGATGAAACAACAGATGACATATAGAACATTGAAGGTGAAGAAATATGATCAGGTTCAATATTTTGGACAAGCTCTAATTTAACACAACACACTTTTGAAATTTGATGGCATATAAAATATGTTGGGGATATTTCTTTTCCACCTAGGTTGCTTATTAACCACAAGACTCAAGAGAATACTTGTTAGGATAATAAACAACAAAGTTGATCAATTGCTCACATTTAGTTATGTCAGTTTGAAATGATTATAATTATCAATTGCCCACCTTATGATAGAAAATTAGTGAGCTATGGGAACAATTAGGGATTGTTCAAATTGCAACCATAGTGTTACCACAGTTCTTGATGTAGCTTCGGTTCAGAAATTAGCATGTTTGAATATTGTAAGGCAAAGAATTCATTGTTTTGCAAAGGCTTCCACTATTTAGGTGGAGGGAGAGTGTGGGGAGGGAGTATATTCATGAATTCCTTATGGACAAGGCCAAAAAAGCCAAAAACAAATTTTAGTCTTGGAGTAGATTAGGGGGGAGCAAACAGAGCAGCTGAAATGAAGGAGAGAGTAGACAGCTTCTCCAGATTGGTAACCTTCATCAAATAACGTAGGATGAGATCATTTGAGCACAGACTAGAATTATGGAATAGAAAAATGTAGAGTAAATCAACAAGGATGTCAGGTGATACTGAGAAGTGAAGATGGACATTTCTTTTCTAATTTACTGAAAAGGCATTTCTGTTCTCTGAGTGATAAAGCTATAAGGACTCATTGCTATGCATGCATGCGTGCGCGCGCACATACACAAACACACACACATATTATTGATTTTCCAGGTGGAGAGAATTCTTTTAATTCATTAAGACACCTTTTGCTCACACAGACTTGTGTGTGTGTCTCTTTTCGGGACTAACGGGAACAATCCTGTCACGAAAGGTAGATGAAAGCATGAATGTGAGCAATGGGATTAATACTGTTCAGATGCTAGTTCTGTGCCCATTTTGTGGTTTTGGCTATTCAAGTGGTACTTTTTGTGCATCTTCCTGAAAGAAAGCTGCTTCCCTGCCATCTACACCATGGATGCTATGACTATAGGGTTTCAGCTCAATGGGTGCCATTTGGAGTAGCCATGGACAGACCCAAAATGTATGTGTTTTGTGGAAGATGAGATTCTAGCACAGTGGTTCTCAAACTTTTTGTATTGGTGACCCCTTTCACACAGCAAGCCTATGAGTGTGAACTGCTGGCCTCCAGAGAAACCCTCTTATTGTCTCAATCCCCAAGGGAACCCTCCCTTTTGCCCCTGACCCCCATGGTCTCCTCACTTCCTCTTCTTGCCTGGCCCTTGTGGACTTCCCACTCCCCCTTCTCCCTTAACTCTTACACCCCCCCTCCTGTACCCACCTAGGGAAACAGAACTGCATGCACTGAGCAGTTGGTATTGCTGCTTGCTGCCCCCTCCAATTCTCATAGACTCATAGACTCATAGGTCAGAAGGGACCAATA